>JASCZI010272359.1:24863-39655 GCA_036250425.1 Stylosanthes scabra | reverse complement strand
GGTAATCTATTAATTTTCGTTGTACTTTCTTTGAAGAATTGAGAAGTTTAGTAGTGTCATGTTTTTTAGATTAAGCCTTAAATTGGAATGCACCATTATTTGATAATATTTTTTTTGGTACATCCAATTTTTTATAATTATATTTTAACTCTAGAAATACCACATTTAATTTTACGCTAGATTACACTTGATGAATTTATGTACACATTCAATTTATGTATAGACCGTAAGTATATCATAAATGTAAAAAAAGTTATAACCTATTTATATATAAAAAATTATTTTCATATTATAAGAATATACAAAAGAATTCCATCGGTAAAAAAAGTATGAATTAGACATTATCAATTGTATAGATATCTACAAATTTATATTTTATATAAATTTATATTTTATATAAATATAAATTTGACGATACTATATGTAGTGATTTGATCTATTTAATAATTAGCTATGTAACATAAAAGGGTTGAGACTAAGTGTCCTAAACTATCAAAGCCTTTGACATATGGCTAACCATTTAGTTCACAATCCAACTTACTTTTTGACAAACCCTTTATATTATAAAATAATAAGCTTGCTTGTTCACCTCCTTATAAGTCAAACCAAACCATACATATTAAACAAACTAAGACAGTTCACTTTCACTTGTATAATGAGTATGAGTATTCCAAGGTTAGAATTTTATACATCAAGTGCTCTATGCTAGTCCAAGACATTTAGGATATACCCTTTATATTATAAAATAAGAAGCTTGCTTGTTCACCTTCTTATAACTCAAACCAAACCATATATATAACACAAAGTAAGATGGTTCATTTCACTTAACTAATGTGTATGAGTATTCCCAAGAATTTTATGAGTCTTACAATAACTAATATTTTGTCAAAAATTCTTTATTACATTTTATACAGTATACGTCCTACTCCCTCCCTTCCTCTGACATGTATATAAGAGTCAATCACACCACCACCCCACTTCTTCCACCATTACAAAAGGCTGTCAAGACCCCCATACACATGACTCTATGGAATTATCCACTAATTATTAAAAAAAATGAATAAATTAAAAGTAAAATGATGATAATGTCACGTCCCACCATCACAGGGATGTTGCCTTGAAAAGCATTAGCCGAGTAGATTGTTATACTTTCCCATGAACCTATGCTACATAGGTTGACTTCCTAGAATCATCATAGCACATTGTACTATTTCTTGTAGATAACATAAAGTGTTTGATATCTAATATATCTTGGAAAAAGTTCTATTGATACCAATTACACAACTATTTTTTATTAAACAACCTTTATCTAATTTTTCACTATAAGAAATTTTATATACGTTGAAAATAAGTATCATTTATATAATAATACTGGATATTATAAAATTAATTTTTCTTAATTCTTAGGATAAAACAGGTCTCACAATTTTCACCGGTTGAGTATAAATAATAAATTTCTTATAATGAATAATCTACTCAAACAATGTGTTTGTACATTGTTGTGTGATTTTGCTTGTAGATAGCATAAAGTGTTTAATACCTAATATATCTTGGAAAAAGTTCCATTGGTACGAATTACCCAACTATTTTTTATTAAGCAACCTTTATTTCATTTTTTAGTATAGGTCATTTTATATAATGTTTAAAATAAGTATCATCATCATTTACATAATAATACAGGATCCTAAAAATTTATTTTTCTTAATTTATAGGATGAAATAGGTCTCACAATTTTCACCCGCGGAGTATTAAATTCTTAAAATATAATGAATAGTCTATTCGAAACATGTGTTTGTATGTTGTGTGATTTTTCTGGTAGATAATATAAAGTGTTTAATACCCACTATATCTTGAAAAAAATCCCGTTGGTACGAATTACCCAACAATTTTTTATTAAACAACCATAGGACTAATATTTTTCTATAAGTAATTTTATATACGATTAAAATAAGTATCAATTAGGTAATAACACAGGATCCTAAAAATTAATTTTTCTTAATTTATAGGATAAAACAGGTCTCACAATTTTCAACTGCCAACTGCCGAGTATTAAATTCTTAAAAGTCTACCTTTTGCATCTTTGAAGCCAAATCATTCAAAGGTAACATCTACCATTCCTTTGAACTTGACTATTGATGGTTTAGTGCCATATAGAGCTGCGTAGCATAGAGCCACTCAATTACATTAATTGAGAGTGCCTTAGCAAACCGTCAAAGATCTGCTTTTCCTCTATCTGAGCAAACTTCCATTGAGAGTATTTCCTTGCAGATTAGGAAATTGCAGTCGTATGGTTCTCGTGTAAGAGAAATCTACTGAATAGTCCATTGAAACATCTAATTGTATATTGTTGTGTGAGTTTTCCAGTTGGTGACATATATCAAGCTCTGAAGACAATTTGGTAGGAATAGACATGGATTTGTGTCAGTTTGTAGATTTAAAACTTTAACCTTCATTGAGCACCAAAATACCTGACACACTATAGTTTATCCACTGCAATAAGTAATAATCTATTAGGCTACCCTATGTAGTTTTATGCATATTTTTTGTTTGGAAATTAGAGTTGATGCACAAAACTGTTAATTATCCTCCATGCCTTTGTTCTGCCCATTCATTTAACCTCACAACTAAATCATATTATTTCTGCAGCTTGTTATCTAGTTACATATTGCTAGTGAAGGAATAAGAATTTCTGAGTATATTTCCTTGTTCATCAAGTAATATCAGTCCTATGGGTTTCTTAGTTGAAATTTCTTTTTACTTTTGCTTCTTTGAACTCAATCCATTCAAGATGACTATCTGCCACAGCTTTAAAATTGACTACTATAAGGTTTAGTGCCAATTAGAGCTGGCTAGTGTAGAGCCATTCAATTACCTTAATTGACAGTACAATAGTGAACCGTCAAGCAATTTCATCTTCGGCATTCAACTAAGATGTCCTTTCAAAATTTTGTTTACTTTCTAGTTTAAACTTTTAAGCATAGTTCTAGTTTGACGTGTAGTGTTAGTATTGAGCATTTCGGTCAAAAAACAAAAAAGAAGACTTTAACCAACTTTTCTGTGATATTTCTTTAAACAGAAATTCTATATATATATTATGCCCTGAATCAATTTATATAGAATGCAAGAATTTAACCATATTGTATATTGATTTTGTAGAGTCAACCCTGGGGAAAATACAATCACACAACACAACTAAATGGACAACGATTATAAGATCAACTTCTTCAATGTGAGTTTACTGTAAATAAATTTACCACTGACCTAGACTTAAAAATCTCATAGGCTATATATTGGTGTCAAGTATGGCAGTCAAGACAGTGTATCATTCTCTAAATACTCTTCATACAACCAAAACTTAATAACTATTATATCATATTCACACTACTTAATTCATACATTTCAAAATTTAGTGCCAAATATTGCTGCCTATCATAAAACCACATAATTACCTTAACCGACAATACTCAAGTATAAGCTCTAAAATTTTAAAATTCAGATTTCAAGTGAGTTGTCTTTTCAATGCAAAACTTATTTTGTATAAAGCTGTATTTTTAAGTTAGGGAATTAGAATTGATTTTAAAAAATGTTAATTCTCCTCCAATTGTTAATTAGTGGTCCTCTAACCACTAATTTAATCAGATATAATTATACAACTTGCGATTTATCTACATAAGCTTTCTATGTATATATCTGCAGCTAAAGTGATCCTCAGAGTTAAAATTAAATACCCTATCAACTTGATTAAATATTGCTACTTTTCAATAAAACTATTCTGAGTTGATTTCCCAAGTACTTAGTAGTTCTTGTCTTATTTAAGTTTTTTAATTTACTATATGCTATTATTCGGCAGGCCTCTACATAAGTCTGTGAATTCTAATTTGTTAATGTAGCAAGTTACTTATAAAATCCATATACATTAATAATTTACTCATTTACACCATTATCTCAATAATGATTAGATTGCTCCATTTTGCCAATTTATATGAAATCCATGGCATTTCAGTTTTGGTTTATAAGATCCGTGGCAGGCAAATAAATCACTTGCCCTTGTTAATATATATCCCTTGCTAATAGCTGGCTCCTAGAAAATAGATAGTATTGATTCAGATATCTTATTGATTCAGATATCTTAATATAAACTTTCAGTTGCAGAAATTGAAATATATGGTATTCATTAGACTCTTCACCAACATGCAATACATTCTACATTACTGATAATCACATATCATGTTATCAGCCGACTAAATAGGAGGAATTAAAACACACCAACACGACACATAAACACAAACACTACATAGCTAGATAACTTAATATCATACTACTGCATTCATTGCCTAAAGCAATTAGTTAACATTCCACTAAACATCAAACAGCCCATCACGATGGAGAGTATATGTTTTGACAAATATACTCATTTGGATCCCTTCATGGTATATGATGCTTCTGTTGCCCGCTGCATTCTTCCTTTTTGAAACCACAACTTCAGTCATTTGCTCATCATTAGAACTCGTGGAAGTAGACCTAGTGTCTAGCACAGATAGAATATCATGACCCTTCAAGATGTTAGGAGAATATGGTATTCCAAAACTACTGATGTGGATGATCTTCTCCCATAGAAATTTCTTACCCTCGTTTGCAGAAACACTCCACACATTAACTTCCCTATCAAGACCCACATCACCATATGAGATAAATCCCAGTCCTTTCTTGAATTTGCAGATCCTGTGAAAGGACAATACATTCTCGACTGGAATTTCATCCTCAAAGAAGTTTGCATCATCCAAAGAAAATCCAAGAACATGTGTTGGCTCCAGATTGAAAAGGCCACCCCAACCAATCCAGTAGATGACTCCTCTTACCACAACATGTGTAGGACCAACCTTTTTAATCTCTGTTGGATAATTGCCCAAAGAATACCAGCAACGATGGATGGAGTTCCACATGTACCAGTAAAAATTAATGTCCTCGTACCTGCTCTTATATAAGTACACAACCCTGTACTCCCAGCTCTCATCCAAGTAACCAAAAGCATACACAGAGACGCTATATCTCTGGTACAAATGTGCTTTGTCATCAATTTCAGCTACATGTTTTGTAACTGGATTCCACACCATTACCCCTATCTCTTCTCCATTATCTGAAAACCTCACACATAAATTGCCTCTTTCAGATCCAATGATGGTGAAGAATCCATGCTGCACCGTACTTACTGGAAGCTCCATAGGCGTCTCTTCCCCACTGTCAGCATTCACTGCCACACCCCAATGGCTTTTATCACCATCAGATGTGTATCCATAACCAATGATAACACTCTCATCGCGATCCTCATTCTCCTTCCAATTTTGCTCCACAAAATCTTTCCCTTCAAGTCTTGTGCTCCACGCCTTGCTTAGTGTCCTTAGTCGACCAACGATTTTGGGATGACACTTCACGAAAATCATGAATAGAACATCATCACCGAGATAGGGAAGGTTAAATGGTCTTTCCCTTTTAGCACTCATTCTCTTAGTGTTCTTGGTGAATGGTTTGATCAATATGGGACCTCAAATAAGCCTCCTAAAAAAAACTTATGTTAGGCAACTGAGGGAATAAATTGTGAAAGTGTTTTATCACATCTGTAACAGCTAGCTTAGTGTTATTCTTTTAATCAGATATTGTGGAGACATGTAGAAGATATTTAGTGCTGGAAAATATTTCAAAATACTTCCATTACTTGTCTGGCACTCAAAATAGGAATGATGTAACATACAAAGTAGTCTAAGTCACTATCAAATCAGACTAACTTGATAATTGGTCACAAAATACTATACATAACTGTAATCCAAACTAATACTCAAACTATAATCCTTTCTTGGGATTTCCCAAAATATATGTAGATGTTTATATATTATTCTTTATAAAGTTAAAGAGTTAGTTTAACCAATATAATTTCTGCTCAATCACATTCATGTAAGAATCACATCTCAGCTTCAAATAAATCCCCTAATAGCACATCCGGTTATGTATTTTTTGTTCACATTACATTAGTGTCATGTAACTCCAATCACATAAATTAGTATCAAAATAGATATCTTAACCTCACAACTAAACAACATTAATTATACAGCTCAGATATTTGAGTGACTCTATGTTAGGCTGCTACTGATTTACTTACATATTGCTAAATTAGAACAACATTAGTTGAGTATATTTTCTTGATGATCATGTAATAATTTAACTCCTACGGGTTCCGTGTTTGATAAATCTTTTTACCTTTTGCTTCTTTGAAGCCAAATCATTCAAACGTAACATCTACCATTTCTTTGAACTTGACTACTGACGGTTTAGTGCCATATAGAGCTGCGTAGCATAGAGCCACTCAATTACATTAATTGAGAGTGCTTTAGGTAAAGTCAAAAATCCGCTTCTCCTCTATCTCAGCAAACTTCCTTTGAGTATATTTCCTTGTAGATTAAGAAATTACAGTCCTATGGTTCTGGTGTAAGAGAAATCTATTTACTTTACCTTCCTTCAAGACAATCCATTCAAAAGTAAACTGAGACATACCTCAGCACTTGAAACCTATATGTTTAGACAGGAATGCCTAGCATAGAGCAACTCAATTACCAAAATTGAGACTGCTCAGGAAATCGTCATAAAATGTGGATGTTCAAAATTAGAGCAAAATGTCTCTTCAATATTTTTGCTATTTTGTTTGTAGTTACACAAGTTTTTAATTAGTAAATAAGAATTGATTTACAAAACTATGGTTTTTGTGTAAGACAAATCTTTTTACTTTAGCTTCCTTGAAGGCAATTGGTTCAAAAGTAAACTGTGCCATACCTCTAAACTTGAACCCTATATGTTTAGATGGAGCTACCTACCTTAGAGCAAGTCTTACAAATTAGAGTTGATCATGTGTCAAATATTGATTATTTTTATATCTACTTTCATGCATTTTGAACTTGATTACACTAAATGCCTAACTATCCTCCATTCCATTTGGACGAACACTCATCTAACCTATCTACTGAACCACATTAATTCTACATCTTGTAAAATACTTACTTGATTGCTACTTCTGAGCAGAGTCTATATTTGAGTATAATTCCTTGTAAATCAAGAAACCTCAGCTGTATTGGTTTCTTGGTTGACAAATATTTTTGCTTTAGCTTCTTTGAAGCCAATCTATTCAGGATATTTAGCTTCTCAACTATTTTACTATAGGGTTTAGTGCCAAATAGTGGTGCCTAGGATAGAGCCACTTAATCACCTTAATTCAGAGTGTAAAAGTAAAACGTCTAAAATGTTCAACTTGTGATTTCAACTAACATGTCTTTTCTATATTTTTTTTTAACCTCTAAGGATAGCTATACCTTCACTGGTAGTCTTAACTGTGAGTAGTTTTGTCAAAAATTAGAATAAAAAATAATATAACTGAGGATGGATATATTTGCAGAGAATACATGTACTCATTAGCCAAAAATATTTTCTAAATAAATTATTCCCTTATTCAATTTATATGGAATGCAAGATTTTAACAATACTATTTATTGATTTTGCAGAGCTCAACATGCAAAAGGGTGGTCACATAACACAACTAAATGGATAGATATTATAAGGTCAACCTCTTCAATGTGAGTTTACTGTAAAAAAATTTATCAATCTCCCAACAATGTTAATCATAGAAGCATTATATTGATGTCCAATATATTAGTCAACACAAAATGTTTACTGTCATTTATACACCATCCTTGTTGCTTCATCCATTACTCTAACATGTATATGAGAGCAAATCTATTCAATTCCACACTATCGCCAGCAAGATTTTTTTTTTTCCCTACTTCTGATGTGATAAGATTTTCCCACACCCCATGTAGAACCCCTACATTTCTTAAGCCCCACGACAGCCATCAAATCCATGGTTAAATGATCCTTCAACCAATAACCTTAAAACTGCAATTCAAAAACAATAAGATAAAATGGTTTATATATAATGGTTAAATCCATTCAGTTTCTTGTTTTCTCCTAGAACACTTAACTCACAGTAATGGTTAAATCCATTCAGTTTATATAATGGTGTACCACCCTATACTTCTGGTTATATCTATTTCAATATATGACCAAAACATAGATAATTATGAACATATATTTAAACTAAATAGGGAATAGCTTATTAAAGCAAACATATTTTATATCTTTGAGATTTCCCACTCATTATTTTATATCCATCAATGATATCTATTTCCAAAGCAACTTTGTACACCATCAAGTATGTACTATACTGACATTAGCTAGCCCTCAAATCTCTAAAAGTCATTAGCAATGTCACTTACTTGTGTTTCACTCCATCCATAATGATGACATTGATTGGATCTTCCAACCAGAACCAAATCCTAGGAATTGGAAATCATTTATGAATCCACTTTAGAAATGTTCAATATAAACTACCATTCATTTTAAATTTTGAATTGGCTTTCAACTAATAGTCACCCAAATGAACAAATTTGGTTATCATCTTCACCCTGGTTATCATCTGTTATTGAGCCCATTGCTAAACATTTCATGATGCCGTGTAGTTGAGTCTGATTTTAAATAGCAGAAAATGCACAAAAATATCATAAAATGACTTCACATCACCTCTGTCCAGATAGCTTAATACACCAGTGGAATCACCCTCCTTCTTTTATATCAATATTTTTAAGTTTTATGGTGTATGTTAATTTACATTGTTCATCAAGACTTTATATTTAATTAAAAGTTTATGTCACTTGATCCTTTTCATACATGACAGTCTGAAATAATAATTGCTTTTTCTCCTGATGATCCTGATGCCATAAATATTTAAATTTGTTCATTGTGAATCTACTAATGCATGCTGCAAGAAAAGCGTAAGCTTAAATATTCAGCCCCATGTGCAATGTCACTAAACCACAAATGTGTCTAACTTGATGAACACCCTATAAAAGTTTTTCATAGTTATCAAGCACTTCAACAGCTTTCACTGCACCATATATAGTTAGCTATCATTTCTTCTAAAGTCACTAAACACCATTTCTTTTTAATGGAAATACCATTCTGATGAAGACTTCAAATAGTTGCCTTATGTTTATGTTTGAATATAAGTATAGATAATTTAAGATATGGATTTCCATACATTATATAAACCATTATTCACTATAAGATAAAATTCAATTGATGCAACGAATTAAACAATCTATGCAGGTTTTGAAGCAAAGCAAGCAGCATCAAATGCCATATCAAAAACTGATCTCACATGATATCTCATAAATCTTATTAAAGTAAGTGTTCTGTCCAAAACTGTTAATGCAATTGTGAACTTTGATATTCAAAACACTTCAATTAGAGAAAGCAGATAGTCATGATTGCTAGTCACTACAGGAAACTATCTGCTACTTCTGAGCTGTTTAAATACTCGTACTATATAAGTAATTAGCAATAGTCAAAATACAAAAGTAGATATTGCTACTCAACTTAGCTGATGGTCATAAATAGCAAAAGTAGATATTGCTAATCAATATACCTAATAGTCATAGCTAATAGTCATACCCTAATTTTAACCTAGATGTCCTTCGAAACATTGATGACCATAAATACTAATAACATAACAGATCCAACTAAACATCCCATAACCCTTTGAAATATAAATACTAATATCATAACTAATATCCACCAAGATGACGAAACTGATCCAATATTACAGCAAAGGTTGATACTAATCAGAAGTATCATCCAGAATCATCCTAACCCTCTTCAAAGGCTTCTTCTGACCCTTCTTGCTGAATCGATTAGTGGACATCTTTCCACTGTCCTTCTTATCCTTCCCTTGCACTCCAGATTTCAGAGAGGTGCTGGCCCTCTTGGATGGTGTTTTGCATTTCAGACTTGTGACAGAGTCCTCAAGAGTACCCTAGTTAGATTATAATTTTATAAGAAATTTGAAAACTACAGTTAGCATTAAACTAACAAATTTGATCAGAACGACTGCAAAAATAACTAATAATTATTGACATACCCCAATAGGCTGAGTATCAATATCACTTTCAAGGTTGACAGCAGGACCTGATACATCCACAGAATTGCTTGCCCCAACATCCTGCAAGTACCACACTTAATCTACTTAGAGAGAATTAATTTATGTAAATGAACCAACACAAACAATTTAAGTGATGTCCAAAATGAATAAAGTTGACTTACAGGAGGACTAATACATGGATTTACATCAAACTCAATTGGCTGGTACTTCTTAATCAGATCCTCATCATCACATATCTTCATGACAGGATAAACATAGTCAGTTTCATCTATGTTACCAGTCTTAATATTGAGCTTGAAGAGTATCTTCATCCCAAGCATTATGTCAAGAGCACTGGGGTGCTCATCCAAGTTATCATCCTGTTGTGTCATTCGAATTGAAAATATATTTTAGTTTGAACCAAGCAATATGTAAAAATAATCCACAGATAAACTAATATACTCACAACCAAGTTCAGTAAATCGCCAGCTTCAACTCCACAGAAATACTTGCACTCCCTATCCCAAAGCAGCAAATTAATACATGCTGTACCATCAAATGCAACGACCTCCACCTTGTACCTATCTATAGGTTCCTTAAAATTTATCTTGCACCTCTTACAATCAAATTCATCCTCTGGCTTTTTTTCAAACTTCTTTGGACACTTTATGCAAGCCTTGTAGCACCAATCAGTCTTTCCAGCATTCACCGCAACTATTTTGCCACAAATCCACACATTTTTCTCCTACACACATTCACAAACATGGTGCAGATTAATAAAAGTATTAAACATATTATATCAAACAATTTCAATAAACCATCAATAACAATAACAATACTATAAGCAGACCGACCTCTTGTGCAGCGAACACTTCCTCAACGGTGCTTATTTCTACATTTCCCCTCTTCAGTTCCTGAGCACCGGACACAGCACTCTGAGACTCCATAGGTGTGATACGAACACCATTAGAGTTTTCACCAGTGAGTATTATAGTTCTGAATTCATCTACAACTTTCAGATCAGGATTTATATGAACCCCAGACACATCAAAATTACTCTGGATTGAGGTCTTTTCTGTAAATACATGACACATACCCTAAATGAGAACCACCCTAAACATGTATGCATAGAAATATTTTTGAAAGGACCAAAAATGAAAAAGATCATACCATTCCAGCAAGTGGCTTTAAAATATTGCAAAACAACAATGACTGGTTCAACACTCTCTTGGCTCAACACGGGTACGATCTGGTCAACCAAATCCCCAAAAAGCACACAACAAATCTTATTACTCCTGCAACCAATAATAGGGAAAAACAATTAGACTTGGGATGGTTATAAAATAGAAGTTGAAAGAAAACTATTTAAATTAAATACTGAAACATACCCAATATCCTCCAGCACCACAGCCATTCTCTTAACTCTAACACCCTTTGATGTAACAACTTCCCTAGGATCCTCCTTTCCAACCACCTCTCCTATGATATCTACCAAAAACCACAAATATGCTAAACTCCATGTGACAGTTCTGGAGTGAGAAAAATAATTTCCAAAAACATTGCAAAGTCGAATAGTAAAAAACTCACCAAACATTGCAGTCTCATCCACCCGCTCTGCTTGAAGTAGCTCGTTGAACGGCCTGAAATTAAACACATCAAGCGGAAAAGATGGCTCCTCCACAGCTTGAACCTCAGTCATGTGTGATAATGTGAGAACATATGGAGTGTTTGTAGTCTTTATGTAGGACCTCCTGTTGTTCACAATGAAATTTTTCATATCGTACATCTTAAACTCCTTGATATTTCCAAGCCACCTGCTCACCAAGGCTGTAGGAATAGTAGCATGGACTCTAACACCCTGCGAAATACAACAGTTGTCGCAAAAAAAACTTGTGTTAGAAGACATAAACGTAGCAGAGAAGACATTAACGTAGCAGAACAACATATCTTAAAAGACTCTTACCTCAGAATCGACAATGACCATCTCCAAGCATTTACAGTTTTTCCCTGGGATCTGGTGTTCATAGAGCCTCTTCACATACACTCTGAAATGCCAGTCAAGCCTTCGGCGAGTAATATCACTCAACATATCAAACACTGCAGCCATAACTCTCTCACACTCTCAGCCTAGATCTTTCAATTCCTTTGATGAAACTTTTCAGCTTGATCTCTCTTGCAGTAACACACACTTTACAACCTTTGCTCTATATATATAGTACACATAATCATGCCATCCTATCTGCACGCATTACTTTAAAAAAAAAGTTGTAAAAAAACTATTTAATTTGAAATTTCCCGCCATGCATCACTTTACTTAATAATTATAATAATCAATTAAAACCTTTATGCACACATCATTTTAGAAAACATTTCATTAACCTTTCAGGCTTTCCTCTGTCCACTTGTCAAGCAATGGCAGCAAACACTTGTCAGCTAATGTAAGGAACCACTTGTCCACACATGGTGAGTGCCTGAAGTGTGAAACTAAATGTCCTTCCCCCATATAGTAATGGAAGTAATGGATATAGAATAGGAGGATACCCGCCTTATCCATTGCAACCTTTTTATAAGAAAGATTTTATGTATTATTATTGATGTAAAAATTGATTACAATGTATAATGTATAGTTATTTATAGGTAAAGAGAATCCTAATAATAATACCTAAAAGGAAAATTATTGGGAGCCCTTGTTAGATAGCCAATGTAAAAGCAATATGAGTTTTTTTCTTTTTTTGTCGGCTTCTGCTCTTTTATGTTTATTGACTCCTTATGAGCTATATAGTGTGGGTTTCATAGTATTATTATATATATATATATATATATATATATATATATATATATCTATGAAATGAGATAAGGGACATTGGTCGTGCATTTATTGTGCGTTGTGCATACAGTAAAATTACTATATGACATTAAAAATTCATAAATTTTTTCCTATAAATAGGATTATTGTTTCTTTAATTTTATGTCTTTTGGATGAAGGTGATAACTCCTATAAAAATTGAAAACACGCATAGATACAAAGAAATGTAACAATAAGTGATAACTCTTGTGGGTTCCATTAATTTAAAGAAAAATAAACTTAGTAGCTTTTATAGTTGTTCTCTGTATATATTAAATATGTATACTTACAAAAAAAAAAATGTATAAGAGTCTTCACCAAGTTACAAATGTTGTTTCCAACAATTTCGCCACATTAATGTGTCTTGGCTTCTTTGATGGAGATCCAAGCAAGCAACCATATGGAAATTAAACCTTGGGCCAAAAGATGTGTGCACTGAAGCCAACCAGGAGCATGATTGGAAACTATGATGAAGGCATTCTATGCTAATCCAAGTAAGTTTTGGGTGTTTTCTGTTTTCAGGATTGAGTGAAAACAAGTCCTTATTATTGAATCAAAATCTTGATGGAGGTGGAAGTCTACCCATGACATGGTATCCACAATCATATGTAGATAAAGTTCCAATGACAAATTGGTTGAAGTTGGTGATGAACATTGTAAGGACTTGGTTTTGGATATCCATCCACCTTGGTGTGAAGAACATGGGAAGAATGAGCAGCATCAATAACTGATTTTGATATTGAAATAGTATTGTTGATAAATAAATTGTAATCAATTTAAAAATAAAATAAAAAAGGTAAACATGATTTGATCTCTTTAAGAAAATATCAAAACACGATTTTATAAGATTTGAAAAATAGAGTCCTTCACATTTCCCCCTCAATTTCAGCATCTATTCCCTTAGCAAACAAGTCAACCAACGTTCGTTTAGTTTGAGAGGTAATACTATTTGAACAAATAGTTTTAGCCAATCAAGTGCAACCAAGTGATTTTTTTTATACTAAATAAAATGTTATTTTGGTGTCAAATAGTATAAAAAAGTGCACATAAATAAAGTTCTATTTGACATCAAAATAGTCTTCTATTTAGCATAAAAATAAATCACTTTGTTGCACTTGATTGGTCAAAACCACTTGTTCATATAATTATTGTAGTTGGGGAAATTTCTCCTCCTTTGCTATCTAATTTTCTTCTGTTATTAATTTGTGAACACCATGCTAAGAAAGCGAAATTCATAAGAAAACGAGAATTGAAACTAGAGAATGATGGTTTCAGATTTTCATACGAACTACGTGACAAAGGTGGATCAAACGCGCACGGTTGTTACTGTCCCCAATACCATGTCCAAAAATAAATAAATAAATAAAAAGAGGGAACTTCTGTTTTGTGAGAGGAGACCGTACCAACTCATACTCATTTTAGTCAACTAAATCAGTTTTCACGTTTTGCATAATAATCAAATTCTTCTGAACTCATTCTTGTTATAATTCTTTTTTATCTACATAAAATATTGGTTTAGAATACAATTTATTTGGTAAAAGACCCAAATTTCCAACATAGAGATATGGACATATTGTGTGGGCTATTGTTTCACCTTGCCACTTCATTAACCAATACAACCTACAAATTTCTTCTTATTGTCTCTATAATAATCACAATTGATGAAGGGTATGCCATTCGGACACAAGTATCACAAAAAAGAAAACAAGGACAGAGATTCAAAACCATATGCACAAAATATAAAGCAAATCAAGGCAACATTGTGTGTTTGCTTGCTTGATTGCTGGTTTAACATTCAAAAATCATCTAGGACCCGAGAGTTGTTCCGGTTCGATGTTGGCATTTGAAGTTGACTCATCATAGTTCCTCAAATTGGCAACGAATCGGTGGGCTCGGTCGAATTCTTCCCGGATCTTGTCCCTTTTCTTCCAA
>JASCZI010272359.1:5826-24771 GCA_036250425.1 Stylosanthes scabra | reverse complement strand
ACCTCAGACATCTTAGGCCTATCCATAGGAGAGTCTTGTGTGCATAGTATGGCCACTTGGATTAACTGCCCCACCTTTTCTAAGCTATAGTCTCCCAGTAAAGCACTATCCACCAGTTTGTCCAACGTGTTTTCTTTCAGATGCCCTTTTACCTGAACTCAAAACAATGTCAATTTCCAAAAGGAACCA
Source organism: Stylosanthes scabra (assembly GCA_036250425.1). NCBI lineage: Eukaryota > Viridiplantae > Streptophyta > Magnoliopsida > Fabales > Fabaceae > Stylosanthes > Stylosanthes scabra. Next base: position 24,582 of record JASCZI010272359.1, on the reverse strand, counting down.
TTAATCCTTGGCATTAACATGTGGAAACAGGCAACAAGATATCAAGTATGAAATAATACTGATGCTATAAATTATAATTTCGCAAACTGAATGCGTACCCAATCAAGCAACAAGATATCATCATCTCTGGCAATCCGTGCAATGTCGAAAGAGCTCTTTCCAGTTATTAGTTCAAGAAGCATCACGCCATATCCATAAACATCAGTCTTCTCCGAAGACTTTCCTGTTCCGAGGTATTCTGGTGCTATATGCCCGAGTGTACCACATACACGTGTGGTAACATGAGTTTCTTTAAAATCCATAAGCTTTGCTAAACCAAAATCTCCAACAACTGCTTCAAAGTTTTCATCTAGCAATATATTATCGGCTTTAACATCACGATGGATTATCTTTGGGTTACAATGATCGTGCAAATAAGCAAGCCCCTTGGCAGATCCCAGTGCAATAGACTCCCGTTGTACCCAACTAAGTGGGGGTCTTGATTGCGGACGCCCTACTGCAACAGAAACAATAACATTGGATACAACTTCTGAGGTTTACCTTAACAACATTCAATAGCTTTTGAGCTATTTAGAAATGGACACCAGTATAAATAATGGTTTTTTCATGCCCACAGATTTTCTAAAAGAAAGGTCGCAAACACAATAATGATATAAAAAGTAAGATGTATACCAGAATACTATGAGATATGTAACATATATGTTGGTGTTTCTTTAAAGGCGAAAATTTTCCTATATGATAAATAAATAATGTTTTTACTTAATGACAGGGTCCTTTCATTTCATAGGAGAGCCTCATTGAATAATGAAAGTGATGAATATCAGATCAATCCTCCTTAGAGGACCAGAGAAAGAGAACCAAGACTAATAAGGGTACCTTTTAAGCAAGATGCTACGCTTCCATTTAACATCAAAGGATACACAAGCAAGCGTTCAGTAGGAGTCATACAAAAACCGAGCAGTTGAAGCAAATGACGATGCTTAGCCCTGCTGATCATGTCCACTTCAGTTTGAAACTGAAAGTCCTCAGTGTAGGAGCGTTCCTCTTTAAGTCGTTTCACTGCTACAGCAGTGCCATCAGCTAAGCGTCCTTGATAAACCTTGCCAAACGCACCCTTTCCCAGCAAATTTTTTACGCTGAAGTGATCTGTAGCAATTTGCAGCTCATGCAGAGAAAACTTTTTAAGCGGGCCAAGGTGAACTTCAGGATCCTCCTCAGCTGCCCATAAAAAAACACAAGTTGTTGGTAAATCAGCAATGGCTACCATACGCAGCTTTCATCAGTGAACTAACCAGGAACATCAAAGTAGTCATCCTCTGGTTTCCTTCGTAGCCAGTAAGCAACTGAAACCACGGGGACTGCAATGGATAAAGCAGCTCCAACAGCAACTCCTCCAGCAATAGCTCCAATGGCACTGTTACCTACAAGGATTTAGAGAATTAAAGAAGAAAATTGAAGGGGGAAAAAATTATTACAAGGAGATAGAAGGACAAGAGATCTTCTTAAAACATATACAAATATCAACGAACCTGAGGTGGTATTTTGTGGTGGAACATAGCGTGGAGATGGATTTATTGTTTTATTCAAGAGGTTATTTCCAAAACTGTGAAGAGAAATTCAGAATTAGCAGCCTTGGAATGGTTTGCTTCTCCGTAATAACATGACATAAACAAAAAAATTTGGACCAACCTGACAGGGGTAAATGATGAAAATGAACCATTGATGGGAATATTTCCTATTAACTTGTTATTCGATAAATCACTATATTTTAAAATAACAATGCATGAAGTTAGAATTCACAAAATAACATATAAGACACTGGTTTAATTAATTAGACATCTTCAACTGAATAAAGAGTAACACTCACAGGACTTGCAGAGTCATAATGTTGGTCAAAGACATGGGAATTTCTCCTGAAAAACTGTTGTTGTTGAGACGCCTATTTCAAGATGCAGGGCCAAGGTTAATTAGTTTGCAGATATAAAACTATTAATAGAGTAACGAAAAAAAGTTTGCAGTGGAACTTTACAACCATCACACCCTTTAATATACTATTCATCAGTGTGGAATTAAATTAATTATGAATGTTCAATAAAGGTAATTTCTTTGAAGATGCTAGATAATGGAAAACAAGTCATACAGGTTCTGTAACTTCTTAAGGCTGCCAAATGTGTCTGGTATGACACCAGTTAATTTGTTTGAGTAAAGATCCAAGGTTTCCAAATTTGTCAACATTCCAAGCTCATTCGGGATAGGCCCGGTTAAATTGTTATCGAAAAGTGCCCTGTCATTGAAAAGAAGGATATCTGAATAACTCCACGGTAAAATTTCCCATAAATAATTAAAAGATGGCAGAAGTAGAAAACAAGCAAGAAAGGTAAGAAATTGGTCAAAATCTTATAGTAAAAAAGGTATTTATAGCTTGACTAACACTATAACTATTTCTTCAGCCATGCAACTATTGCTGAATATCATGTGTTGATGAACTTACAGGCTTTGCAAATTTGGAAGCTGGCCAAGTTCTTGAACTAGTTTACCCGAAAGATTTGCATTTCCAAGATCACTGACCAAACAAAAACACATTCACTATGTACACAAACAGCCATAAAACCACTGGTGAAATTAGAAAATAACTTACATGCGGGACACACTATTATCATTGTTGCAAGTGATATGAAACCATGTGCAAGGATTTACAAGAGTGGTATCCCAGGTTTGAAGAGTTTGCGTAGGATCAATCAAGGCTTTCTTAAATAGACCCAAGGCATCACCTGTCATAGAAACAAGAAGATGCAGACATCCCTATTGTCAAATAATATGGATTCTGGAGCATAAAACAAACAAGTTTCATTCTTTTTCCCAGTCTCTGGGATTAGGAAGTGATGATGATATCAAATATTTGATGGTTGTTACAATGTCATACTCAGAAGTCAGAACTCATCCTATTCAAAATGAAGTAGTCATACAAAAAGTAACACTTGGTCCATGATTATCTCACAAAGTGTTACAATCAAGAAGTTTGGTGAAAATTTTGCAATAACTTTCAACCCAAATGATACATGCTGTGATTCCTTGGTGAAATATTTCAAAAGCATGAAAACATTTCTCAACACCTCCAGTCTAATTTTATTTGTAGTGTCAAACATATGACCAAGTAACAAAACTAATAAATCATCTGACTAATCACTAATTATAAACCATGGTCGTAAGGAATTTGTTAAATGGAAAAAAAAGGACATTTATGTAACAATTAAAAATCAGCAGAGGAGCAAAGAGCCAAAGACAAAATAGTTCACCCACTTTCTTGATTGGCAGAAACCCTGAGCATAACATCAAACACCAAAGCTGCATAGAGAAGAAACAGCCCCACTCGCTCCATGTCTTGTATCCTCTTTCTTCAACCGCAGCATTTGATGAGAGCCTCATGCAAAATAGCTGATCTTCATGATACACGTGAAGCTCTAAACACGTTGACCTCGTTGACCAAAAGAAAATAGCAGTGAAACGGGAAAAACGCACAAACCAAAAGAAGTAAGAATGGGTAGCTCCAAGTTCCCTCCTTTTTCAACTGTTAACTCTTGTTTCTTTGAAATCTCACGTGGGAGCTTGAAAATGCAGTCAAGGTGGTTGTTTGAGAAGAGAGATAGAGAGAATGAGGAGGTTCAAGACTTTAACTTTATCAAAGTAGGGAAGACCCAAGAGGCCAACGATTGAAGGGAGTTGCATCCTTTCACACATGGATGAGTGATGATAAATTTCGCGTTCTTGCTCCACTTTCTTTTGCTTTTGCTTTTTGACGTCTTTTCCTTTGCTTTATCCTTTTTATTTATGAATTATTTTGGAGCACTGTGAAGTGAGAAAGCGATATACATTCAGATGGAAAATGAAAAACTGAAACAAAGCAAGAAAGGATTGTGATTTTTGGGTGATATATACGAAGGAGAGAAAGAAAAGAAATAAATACATCCCCTGAAACCAAAAACGGTTCCAAGAATTTGTAACCTCAACGTAATAAAAATGGACAAAGAATCAACCAACAAATATAAAGAAAAAGCTCAATGTCTTGTGTTGGTAAAAATTGGGCCTTTTTTTAATGCGAAAAAGCTTCTCTATATTTTCCTATTTGGGCCAACAAACTTATTGGGCCCCAAATGGATTTATTACAATAGAACTCCGATGACTTCTATGACAAAAAAAAGAGAAAGAAGTTCAATGTCTGAGAGCACAGTCCAAGCCAAAATAAAGAGTGCACCATCCAAAAAAAAGTAAAGCTAAAATTAAAATTAGATAACATATTGGGCCCATGACCAAAAACAGATAACATATTGGGCTTAGGCCCTTAGATTACCAAAAACAAAGATAACATATTTAAAGGACAAATACATTTTTACTAAGGTTTTTTATTTACAAACAAAGTTTTTTCCCTTAATCAACCCGATAGGTCGAGGCCATGGTAGTCGAATCGTGCGATTCCGAATCGTGAATCGCACAATCCGATACGAGTCAGTGAACTGGCGATACAAAATGGTGACTTGAATCGGATGGGCGTCTGAATCGAACGATTCACAAACTGAATCGCACGATACGATTATGAATCGTGAATCGTGCACTGAGTTATGGTTCAAAAAAGAAGAAGAAATAGAGAAGAGCAACTCAACAAAGAATGTTTCGAGAATCCCATGGTAAAAGAAGACGCAACTTGAAGAAGAAGAGTGTGAGACATCATGAAGAAGAAGATGACCCCACAATGAATAAATGAGACAATTATTAATATTTAATAATTTTGAAAATGAAATAGCATTAATGAATATGCATCAACTGATGCGTTTTGTCAGAGTCTTTAAAAAGAATAGTATTTTATTAGGGTAGTGCCTTTTAATATTAGAAATAAAAGAATATAATTTGAAAAAAAATTAAAATATAAAATAACCCTTAAAAAAAGAATGAATTATGCTCATGTTAATGAAATTTTTTTGTCTAAAATATTTTTTATTAATGATATGCTATATATTATAATATTATAGTATATTTTATGAATCTTACGATTCGATACGATTTACGATTCACGATTCAAAATTTGTTCCAGCAATTCAATTTTTGAATTGCGATTCAACTACCTTGGTCGAGGCTAATTCGCTATGGATTTGAATTTTATTTAAAGATTTATTGTTGGTCAATGAGTTGTTGCATGCATAAGATGAAACTCGAATCCCTGATACTTAACTAAGTAAATTAATGAGTTAATTAGTAGACCAAATTTAATTGTATCACACGAAAATGTATTTGCCTCAAAAGATTAGATAAGAAGTGGTTTTCTCCAACAATGGCTACAATATTATTATGACGTTAAATGAAGCTCAACCAGATCCATTAGATCCTCCTCTTGCTCAAACATATAAATCAAACTGTCCCAAACTCTCAAACATTATCACTCCCTCTACCCTACCCTTCTCTTTCCATATTCTGATTCTTTCTGTACCCTGCCTCCATACTTAATAATCATAAAACCAACTTTCTTGTCTTAATATTTTCACTTTAGCTTGATTTTTAGGAAGTTTCTATAAGAATGCTAACATTTTATTATATTCAACTGCATTTCTCTTCTTTGGTTTCCAAAATTACACAAGGATATCCAATGCTTCCTCCTAAGCTTAAAGTATTTTACCTTAACCAATTATTTTGATATCATGAGAAATGAAGGTCAAATTAAAATAATGTTAAGTACTATAACATTGTGGCATTATTATTATTATTGTCCATGCCTGAAAAGGGTCTCACTTTCACCATAAGAAGCAATGATGGAATTGATGAAGAAATAGCAAGTGGATTGTGAAGGCAGAACAATTAAGATGACTTCAATTCCAAGAAATTAATGTAATTATAAATCCAACAAACCTTATGGACACACACTCCTTCAATCATTCTATTATATGCCAACTCTGAACTTATCTACACCCAACTATAAATCAAAAGTGTGCCCGTGATGACCAACAACTACCTTATTGCAAAGCTACAAATAAAACAGGACTTGGCCCCATTACCTTCCTTCCTCTCCAATCTCCAACACTCTACTCTAATTACTCCTTCTTCTTTTTTTCCTTTCTCTTTTATATACTTGGTGGATACAATTTTCTTTTTTATTAGATAAAGTATGAAATTCATGTCATGTAAATATATCTATCTAATTAAATATTATAAAAATGGGCACAGTGTTAAAGAAAATATGAGTATATATAAGTATAACACAGGTTCTTTAATTTTTATCTACTTAGCTGACCTATCATACAAATTTGCATGTGTTATTAGCTATTTTTCATGTAATAGCTTTTATTTTGCAAGTTGCAAAATTATGTACAAAGATAATGTAGGTGGTCCGTGACCCCTCAATAACCATATATATAAAAAATAAAAAATAATCATCACAAATACTAATAAAGACACCCAAAAAAAAATACTAATTAAAAAAAATCACCAGCATTCCAACACCTTGTGTACCTAAACAAACAAACAAAAACAAAATACTCTCTTCGTGCAATGATCTTTCTTTTCATTTATTTTTTCTTACCTTGGATTCAGTTTTGTCATTTGAGTAAGATGCATTGGACTGGAACAAAGAAAAGCAAGAAAGAAAGCACCATGTGACTAATGTTTTCATTACCCATTCACTTGCCGTTTCCACAAGGGTACAACTATCCAGTATAATAATCAACTTAAAATAAACAGACTCTTAATTATATTCACTGCATGCTTTGTATTTATTTCCCTTTGTGATAATAATGATCAGGGTATATAGATTATTATAATTTAAATTAAGTGCCTAGCTAGCTAGGAACTAGAATATTTTATGTGCATTATTGAAGAAATTAAAGTGTAGCCTCAATTCTTCTCTAAAATGGAATATAATAAACTTATCCATATAACTTTTTTCCGTGGTCATGAGTCATGACATGACTTACTATCAATCATAGTCCTAATTTAAATTAGTTAATTAATATATCATAGTGATTGATGATACAGCTAATTCCCTGACTAACAAGCCGAAAAGGAACCCCCACAATCATGTCTGATTCTTGATCAAGTTATGTTATAGTGGGAGTGTGTGGGAGTGGGACCCCTCATCATGCAAAATCTCCATACACAAATTAAAACAATTGAATCCAAATCAAAATTGGATTATTAGTCCAAATAATAGGAAGCATATAACAATATAATAATGGATATGGATATAAGGTTGGTGTATATGCCAAGTTGCCAACTATGCAGAAAAGGCTTTTTAATAATCCAACCTGTGGTTATGCCAAAGAAACTAAAGAGTGCCATGTGTGATTGTGTGAAGTACCATATACCAACATTAAGATGCTCATATCAAAGTTAGTTAAGCTATATGATCCTTTATACATTATATATATTACTGGAGCTGATTAATAAAGAGTAATCTGAAGGGGACTTGGGGAATTGATCGAATACCACCCCCACCCCCAATCATGGACTAATCATAATATCTGAAATTAATAATTAAACACACATAACACCAAACACTACCTACTATGAATTTAGGGTATTTTTTTAAATGAATGTAACGAATTACAATAAATATAGCCAATGAAAAGCATGCAATTTTTTTATTGTGAGGATATTCACCCACCCACCCTAACTATTTGGAAGAAAGAAAAAAAAAAAAAAAAAGGGTAATCTTAATGTCCAAAACCACGCCCTCCCTTCTTTGGGATGCCAATTTGATTTGAAAAAGACAAGTTATTTGTAATGACGATCCTTTCGAAGAAGTTGCTCACAAAGACAAAGTACAATTAATATTTTAGAGAAAGAAATGCCTTTACAACTATACCATATACTTTGAATTTCGGTGTATGTGGAAAATATTGGCAGAGTTTAAGTATATGATGATGAATTATTTGATTTTTGCTCTTTTGTATAAACTAAAAAAATAGCATAAAGTCCAGATTAGTAATTAGAATTTGATACATATATGTCAACTAATTAAGGAGCATCTTATGCCGACACTATGTCTGTAGTATATATTTTAGAGGTTGTTGAACAGAATAATCTGCTATTGCAGAACAAGTTTATTTTGGTTATCTCCTATGAAGTCGCTACTATACCAATGTTTACAGTGGTTCTTCTAGTTTAATTGACTTTGTCGCAATGCATAGAGAGACAACAAAGAGAACAAAAATCAATTAATCTGTAAATTATATATATATGGAGTTTAACAGCTGTAGTTAAACAATAAAGACTTTGTGATTTTGTAAATAAATGGCATGGGTTTAGGTAGTGTGAAGTATGCAATTTGATTAGTCGTAACGAACAAATAAATTACAAAACTTTTAGCTATATAAAAAAAATTATATGTGCATAAAAATTTAATGAAAAGCTAGTGTAAGTTCCGCACAACGCGCGCACGGATCTCGCACGAGTGCGGAGAACTTAGATAATTTTATTTTTTATATATTTTTACATCATTTTGTTATGAAAAACATTAAATATTAAGGATGTATTCAATTATTATAAATTTATAATAGTTAATCTAATATTATATTCTTTTAATAACATTTGGCATTCAATTAGACTAAATACTTGTTAATTTTAAAAATATGGAGGTAAAATATATAGTATAATATGTGTAATATTTGGAAATGATGTGTTTTAAAAATAATAACTATAAGTATGGGTGTAAATTAAAAAATGATAAATATTGATACAAATTATGTAATTTATGCATATAAAATAATTATTGGTTACATATTAGTTAAAAATAATAAATTTTACTAATAATGTAACATTACTCAAAGTTAATTATAAAATAAGTTATTATGTGTTTATGTAGGTTTATATATTATATTAGCATCATCGTAAAAAATAATGACAAGGATGTGACCAATGTCCAATAATGTACGTACATAGAGCCAAAACTATTCAACATGTCTATTACATGCAAATAAATAAAGTGTGCAAAAACGATAGCACAAAAAACTAAATAGTAGAATTATTTGAGCAACATGAATTTTTGTCCACAACGTGAATGTATAGTACTTTATGCTATTTTAATTATTGGAGGAATAAATAGGTTTATGGGTCCATTTCAGAAGTATTAACTTTTTGGCGGCAAAATTAGGGCATGGATAGTGTCAATAATTTCATATCTCCTTATGAACTCTTAGATTGAAAAATAATAATATATATATACTTCGTTTGTACACTTCTTAACCGTACCATATAAAATTATAAATCATTATCTAAATTCGATCTTATACAAGTTTCTGTAAGTCTGTTGCTAAAAAGTCATTGCAACTTGCAAGATATGAGGGCACCACCAAATAAAGTCAGAAAAGGAAATTGCTCCTAAGATCCATTGAAATTCTCATGACCTCTCATCATTCATGAACAAAACGTTGCATCCTTGTGATAGCATGCATAAAGGATTATTAGCCCCCATCATGCCATTCATGATTCTTCATTTTCTTTGTCAATGACTCAATGCATTATCTTTTAGGATTTTTTTTTAAAAAAAATGAACAGAAATGAAAAGCATAAACTATTTTAAAAAATTAAAATAAATACTTTATTAGCAAATGTGAAGGGCCACTGGTACCACACTACTAACTTAGGCTTATATTTGTCTACTCACTACAAATGACATTTCCTCTAAGTTGTGAGAGAGTACTTTCATAATATCGGACTAAAATAATATAAATTAGGTGATTCTTACACAAATTCCTTCAATAAAGAAAGAGCTTTACTATATAGATTAAAGGATACTAGTTTATTATAGGTAAAGTCTAAATCCATGTTAGTAATTAACCCAAGTTATGAAGAGAGCTAGAATATGCATCAGATTAATGATATGATTGCTGTTAAATTACCCTTATTACTGGTGTACTTGTTTGGTTTTAGTTATGGAAAATGACAAGCCGAAATCATTTATTTTGATCCAGCCTAAGAGATCCTCACAGAAGCAAGTTGGGATTTGGGATCTTCCAATCCATTAAACACAAAGATCACAAGAATTTCTTCACAGCTCAGTGCCACTCAGATACAACAGAACCTTTTTCCAACCCAAAATTTGTACCAAGTTGACCTCTCTTTTTTTTAATTTACTTATTTTCATCCCTTGGCCCCTCCATAAACACAGAGAGGCTTGCCGCCATACCTCCCTCACGTGATTTAATCTCTGAAGCAATTACTGCCTTTGCGCAATTGTGCTGATCCTCCTCCATTCCAATTTACGACAACTCTTTTTTACTTACAAAATTTGCCTAATTCACTTTCATTAATAATCCCTCTCCATGGATTATATATGTGCTGCAAGTTGAGCATCCAAACAAAACCACTGTCTCAAGTTAAAAAAAGAAAATAAAAAAGGAGGTTACTGATTTTCACGGACTAGTTTAAGCATGGAGTAGTCCTGATTAAAAAAAAAACTAGTAACACAGAATAGATTCCTCGATTTGTTCCCTGTTACCCTCTGACAGTAGCACCTACACCTTAAGGCTATCTCTTCTTCCCACTTACCAAACACCCATCACATTCACGGGCTACTACAAAACAACGTTTTATTACCACTCCACTCAATTCTTTTTTTTAATTAATATAATAATATTCCTCTGCTCTGTGCTCCACTCTATCAATATTATATATATAATATCACGATTCACATAGCTCATGATATTCATAACTAGTGTAACCTTGTTTGGCTATTCCATAATAGGAATGGCCCTTTCTCAAAACAGAGTACCCAAGGTCTCTGTTTTCCTCTGTTTCGTTGCTCTCTTCTTGAACTCCAATGGAGTTTGGGCACAGAATTCTCCGGTCTTCGCCTGCGATGTGGTCAAGAACCCTACATTAGCGGGCTACGCCTTCTGCAACAAGTCCCTGAGCGTGAGTGCTAGGGTGGCTGACCTTGTTGGAAGGTTGACATTGCAGGAGAAGATCGGAAACTTGGTGAACACGGCTTCCGACGTCAGCCGCCTCGGCATTCCCAAGTATGAGTGGTGGTCAGAGGCCCTTCATGGAGTCTCTAACGTCGGTCCGGGGACTCGGTTTTCTAGTGTAGTCCCTTCAGCAACTAGTTTTCCTATGCCTATCACCATTGCTGCTTCTTTCAATTCCACTCTCTTTGAAACCATTGGCAGGGTGAGTAATCTTCCAACGTGCTTCTCATATTTCAAACGCTAAACCAAACATGCACTGAATCATGTTAAAAACACAATGCAGATTTGATTAAATTGTGTTTTGTGTGTGAATTTTTTTAGGTGGTTTCAACAGAAGCAAGAGCAATGCACAATGTAGGTTTAGCTGGTTTGACTTATTGGTCACCTAACATTAACATATTTCGTGATCCAAGATGGGGAAGAGGCCAAGAAACACCCGGGGAAGATCCTTTGCTAACCAGCAAATATGCTGCCGGTTATGTTCGAGGCTTGCAGCAAACCGACGGCGGCGGCGATAACCTCAAGGTTGCTGCATGTTGTAAACACTACACAGCTTATGATGTTGATAACTGGAAAGGAATTCAGCGTTACACATTCAATGCTGTGGTGTCACAGCAAGATTTGGATGATACATACAACCCACCGTTCAAGAGCTGTGTGATTGATGGGAATGTTGCAAGTGTTATGTGTTCTTATAATCAAGTTAATGGCAAGCCAACTTGTGCAGACCCTGATCTTCTTAAAGGGATTATTCGTGACAAGTGGAAACTAAATGGGTAGGTACAATTTTTCAATTCTTTGGATTTTAATGTTGTCCTTGCAGTGAATATGAACATGCTGAATAATGTAACTGCAGATATATAGTTTCTGATTGTGACTCAGTAGATGTGCTCTTCAAGAATCAACACTACACTAAGACTCCAGAAGAAGCTGCAGCTAAATCCATTCAAGCAGGACTAGATTTGAACTGTGGTAACTTTCTTGGGAGATACACAGAAGGTGCTGTGAAACAAGGTCTTTTGGATGAAGCATCAGTTACCAATGCTGTCTCTAACAATTTCGCCACATTGATGCGCCTTGGCTTCTTTGATGGAGATCCAAGCAAGCAACAATATGGAAACCTTGGTCCAAAAGATGTGTGCACCAATGCGAACCAAGAGCTTGCTCGAGAAGCTGCAAGACAAGGGATTGTGTTGCTTAAAAACAACAAAGGCTCACTCCCTCTTAATGCCAAAGCCATTAAATCATTGGCAGTTATTGGCCCTAATGCTAATGCCACAAGGACCATGATTGGAAACTATGAAGGGATTCCATGCAAGTATACATCGCCTTTGCAAGGCCTAACAGCCTTAGTCCCTACAAGCTTTGCTCCGGGATGTCCTGACGTTCAATGCGCCAATGCGGTGCTCGACGATGCCAAATCCGTTGCAGCCTCCGCGGATGCAACGGTTATTATAGTTGGAGCAAATCTAGCAATTGAGGCTGAGAGTCTTGACAGGATCAACATCCTTCTTCCGGGGCAGCAACAACTTTTGGTGAGTGAAGTGGCCAGTGTCTCCAAGGGACCTGTGATTCTTGTCATAATGTCCGGAGGAGGCATGGATGTTTCTTTTGCCAAAACCAATGACAAGATCAGCAGCATCTTGTGGGTTGGATATCCCGGCGAAGCCGGTGGCGCCGCCATAGCTGATGTCATCTTTGGGTTCCATAATCCAAGTAAGTTTTCACTTTTCAGTGTCTTGTGTTTTCAGAAACGAGTAAAAACTAGTCCATATTGTTGATGCAGGTGGAAGGCTACCTATGACATGGTATCCACAATCATATGTAGATAAAGTTCCAATGACAAATATGAACATGAGGCCTGATCCTGCAACAGGGTACCCAGGTAGAACATACAGATTTTACAAAGGAGAAACCGTTTTCGCATTCGGAGACGGATTAAGCTACTCGAATATTCAACACAGGCTAGTTAAGGCACCAGAATCAGCAGCTATTCCCTTAGCAGACAACCATGTGTGTCGTTCTTCGGAATGTAAATCAGTTGAAGTTGCTGATGAACATTGTAAGGACTTAGTTTTGGATATTCACCTAGGTGTGAAGAACATGGGAAGGATGAGAAGCGGGCACACGGTGTTCTTGTTCTCTACACCCCCTGAAGTGCACAATGCACCTCAGAAACATTTGTTGGGGTTTGAGAAAGTTGAGTTGGGAGGAAGATCAGAAACATTGGTTTCATTTAAGGTAGATGTTTGCAAAGATTTGAGTGTTGTTGATGAAGTTGGCAACTGGAGAGTTCCATTGGGACAACATCTTCTCCATGTGGGAAACTTGAAGCATCCTTTGCGTGTGAGGATTTGAAACGACACTTCAAATCATCTACACTGACATTTTCATCTTCCTTTCTTTTTTCTTTTTTCTTTTTTCATTGGCTTCCTTATAAGAATTTTTAAAGGAGACCAAAAATAAGCTTCAGTTAATTGTAACAAATTTCTCTGGATTTTCTCTTATTAAAAAATAAGTGAAATCGGGATTAATTGTACAAGCAGTGATCACATTATAACTTTTGTGCTTAAATATTGATTCGTATTCCTATATTTTTAACTAAGTAATATACTACAGAAACAATTATTTTGGGTCACATGGGACACACTTCAGAAACAATTAAAAATGTTATAAGAGAATAATCAAATATATAATACACTCTTAACCCAAAATAAGTAAATAAATTGTGGTAGTCCAGCAATACTTATTAGGAAAGTTTTGTGACATAATCATTAATGCATGTCAAAAATAAATTTTACCAATAATTCAGTTACAAATATTTAATTTGTATATAATGTTAAATTATAAATAAATAATATTTATCTATTTAAATTATATATTTTATTTATTATGACAAATATCAAATGACAATTATATATTTTACCAAAAATATTAACTAGATAATCTTTATTTATTATTATAATTTTATAATTATTATTCGTGCATAATCCGTGCATAATTAATTCATGCATAGCACGGATAAAATATTCTAATAATAATTTAGTATAATTGAAAAATTGATGACTAATTTGATGCAATCAGCAAATTTCAATAACTAAAATGAGGTTTAACACTAGTTTCCTAGCATCACTGTATACTGTATGATGATGTATGATGATGTGAAATTGAAAATTGATGGATCGATTTTATTAAAAAAGAACGATATTATTTGAGAAAGCATTAATAAAATGTTTACATTTGTATGATAATTTTATAAAAGATTAATTTAATTTAAATTAAACTGAGATCAAATATTAGAGTGATAAATTTAAAATATAGCCTTAAATTATATATCTTCCTATAAATACTTATATATATTCTATAGGATCCAAAATAAAATTGAAATAAATAATATACTATTCAAACAATTAAAATGTTAAAAAAGAATAATCTCAAATATATAATACACTCTTAACCCTAAATAAATAAATTGTGGTAGTCCAGCCCTGCTTATTCCTTTATTAGCCATCTTGAAAATTATAATGCAGTCAATTTAAAAATAAAATAAAAAGGTAAACATCATGATATCTCTTTTAAGAAAATATCAAAATACGAGATTCTATAAGATTTGAAAATAAAGTCTTCCCTTTTTCCCCCTCAATTCAAACCTGGATTTTTTTTTATGAATAAATAAAAAAAATATCGTATTTATCATTATAAGTATGCTCACAAAAATTTATATTTTTAGGCCCCTGTTACTTATCTCGGATTCTGTGAATCCGGATACACTAAACACGTATTTCGGGCTCACAAAACCCGAGATACACAAAAAATCAAATTTTCCACAAATCTCGGACTCAGAGATTCTAGCAAAACACCTTTTGCCTTCATGCAAATGAAATTGGAGTCTGTGCACTGCATTGAAGGAGATGCTTTCCTTTATTTTCTTTCTTTATTATTATTATTATTAGTTCATCTCTTTATTTTCTTTCTTTATTATTATTATTATTAGTTAAATGATTTGAAAGAAGTCACTATTACCAATGTGTCATATTTGATATTACCAAGTTCATTTATTGTTGCAATGACAACTGTACTATGTAAACCATGTTACAATGTATGTCAAATTCTTTTATTTAAGTTTTGAGAAATGACAACCATTGAAGAATATTGAAGATTTGAGGATTCGCCTTTGAAAGCAAACAACAAACGACAAGACAATGAAGTGCACAAGAAAAGAAGATTATCTAGTATCATAGGATTTAGGTAAATCTTGTTAAGAACCAACATTAAAATATCTTTCTTAGAAAATTGATTTCAAAAATTGTTTATACAAAGTTGCTTTAGAAAATCACTAAACACATAGCCATATATGTTTTAAAACTTGATTTTTATGCTACAATAATTTAGGAATCAATAGCAAGTTGTTTAATATTGATTCTTATGTGTTTAAAATATTTTTATGGCATAAAACTACCAGACAATCAATTATATAGCATTGATAACCGATTATATGCACTGAGGCTGCAGATAATCGATTACCAAACCCTAGTAATCGATTATTTAAGTCTGTAATCGATTATCTCATACCAGATTTCGAAAATTAGGTACAACGGCTAGTGGATAATCGATTATATCGATTACCTGACGCTGGAATGCACTAAAACGGCTAGTTTGACAAAATTGGCTCCATCCCACTCATTTGTAACGTCCCTAAGCTCTTAGGATGGCTATAAATAGATGGTTTGAGAGCTTATTACATACACTAAAGCATTTCTAAGCATTCATCTTCTTATACTTCAATTTCTACATTTTTTCAAGTGATTTATTCACAAATTTGAGAGATATATAAGTTTGGTTCATAGAGCTTTTATTTTGTAACATCACTCTTTCAAGAGAGACACAAAATTCTGTTATTACACTTGTAAGATAAGAAATTTGTTTTCTTATCATTTGAGTTGTGAGATTAAACACTAGAGTCGATCAAGATAAACACTCAAGGAAAATTCTTGAAGTTGTAATTACTTCGAGTGGAGTGGTTTATTGTAGCGTCGTGAGGTGT
The DNA here is from genome assembly GCA_036250425.1 of Stylosanthes scabra. Classification (NCBI taxonomy): domain Eukaryota; kingdom Viridiplantae; phylum Streptophyta; class Magnoliopsida; order Fabales; family Fabaceae; genus Stylosanthes; species Stylosanthes scabra. The sequence goes on along the minus strand of JASCZI010272359.1, from coordinate 8,589 downwards.
TAGAATCAAACACTCAAGGATGTAAACGATTTATCAAGCACCTTGAAGCTTGGTGATAGTGAAACTTCTCAATTGTGAATTGAGAAAGAAGTGGACGTAGGCACGAGTTTCGCCGAACCACTATAAATTGTGTATTGTATTTCTATCATTTATCTCTTACATTCAAGTTATTTATATTTCACAAGAGTAGTTGCAAAGTAAAAGATCCTTGTAAGAACGTAAGTTTCGCCTTACGCCGATGGAAACATACTAAGCAAAACACTTGAGTAATTTATATTCAAAATAATTTATATTTCCACAAAAATTTATCATTATTATTTAAACACTCAATTTCCCCCTCTTGAGTGTTGTGCTTATCGACTAACATACTCTTTAATTAACTAAGTTTTCAATTTTCAATAAAAAAATACACATATAAAGCATTTTAATTTAAAATTGTAATGACTTAATAATTTATTTGTTTTTAAATAATTTAATTGTTTTTACAATAAAAAATTAATAATTTATTTGTTGAAAAACCTGTTAACTATGGAATTTAACATATATTATGCATTAATTTATTTATTTTTATCACCAAAAAATGCATTAATTTATTAAAAGAATTAGATTATACAAGAGGAAAAATATATTATTTATGTTATATTGATTACTTTTTATAATAATAAATGATAACTATGGAATTAAAATTTTTTGTAGAATTTCATATTTTAATTTTAGCATTTATTAATATTTTTATTAACGATAATTAAAAAAAACAATGTTTCATCAACTCCTTTATTTTTCTATTAATACTCATACAAATTAAATAATTATATATATATATATGTTCATCAACAATATTTCATCAACTTTTTTATTTTTCTTTTAATACTCGTACAAATTTAATAATATATATATAGCAAAACAATGTTTCATCAACTTTAATAATATATTGTTTTAAAAGAGTTGATAAACTTGTCACATATCATATATGAGTACATGACAATTTGATTTGCATCTCCTTCAATATAATGCACGGACTCTAATTTCATTTGCATGAAGGCAAAAGGTGTTTTGCTAAAATAGCTCGATATTGGTGGAAAATTTGAATTTTTGTGTATTTCGAATTCTGTGAGCCCGAGATACGTGTTTGGTGTATTTCGGGTTCTGTGAATTTGTGTGAGCATGCTTATAATGGTAAATATGATATTTTTTTATTTATTTATAAAAAAAAATCTATTCAAACCTGCATATTTAATTTGCAAATCAGCGAATCACTTTATTTGATATTTTAATTTTAAACTTAGTTTATTCTAAACACATAGTACTAACTAATTAAGATTGTGTAAGTATAAATGCCCTGAAAAACAGCATTGCTCTGCACAGAAATTAGATAAATTCAAGAATTGATCACCCAGGGAGCCATCATGACCAACAAAATTATCAGCATACTCATCTTCCTTACCCTTATTTATCAAGGTAATTTACTGAGGCAGGTTAAAATTTCAAATTATGTATTATCACCGCTAATGGTTTTAATATATGTGTTAATGTGTATATGTCAGGTTATAGTATGAAGTGCGATTACTCAAATCTTAAGATAAAGCAGTATAGAACAGGGGCGAAAGTAATGGGAAAGGAAGAGTGGCAAGTTAATGTCTACACTGATTGTAGTTGTATTTATAACAGTGTGCTTCTAAATTGTTATGGATTCCAAACCGTAGAGCCTATTAACCGTTCAATTTTGAGACGAGAGGGGCAAAAGTGTCTTCTTATTGATTATGAATCGATTTCTATAGGTCGCTCTGTTACCTTCAAATATGCATGGGACACCTTTTTTCCCTTCAGTCTTGCTAGCGCAAGGATGATTTGTCTGTCTTAATAATCACCCTACGCCCAAACAATCTCCTTGTGTTCTTTTATTATAGATATGAAAAATAAAGTCTGTCTCTTGTTTGTTTGAAATCAAATTTATTATGTTATAGCTATATAATTATAATATTAAGTTAAATATAATAATTTTATGTTATTATTTTTTAGCATTAGTAAAAAGTACTTTTAAAGAAGTATGAATAAAAAGTATAAATAATAGAAAAATGAAAAATATTATTCCTATTACACTAAATGACTAAACACTCTGGATGGTTGTATATGCGTGTTTCATTCTTAAAGGATACTAATGATTGTTAGAATATATTAAAATTAATTAATATTTAATTTCAGGCATCATTCATTGTATATCTTTTTGGTGACTAAAATTCATTGTACATCTAATATCTGTTGACACTTATTCTTTGATTTATACATCAAAATTATTATTTGAGAAATTTATCTTTTAAAATATAATATTTGACCTTCAAAATGTTATCCAAAAAAAAAATCAAATATTAATCGTATATAGTCAAAAAAAAATTATTAATCGTATATTTCTCAAATTCTGAGTAATAATTGGTAATTACAAATTCAAAATTGAATTTTCTTTAAAATGTCAAAATCAATGACTCGTCTTAGCTCAATCCATTTTTTTTGGTGACAGTCTTAGCTCAATCCATTGACATAATGTGTACATAATTGATAAGAATTAACATTGGGTTAAGTGCATTTTTGGTTTCAAAATTTGTTGAAAATTAAAATTGTTTTCGTTTTTTTTTTCCTCTCAAATTCATATTCAAGGTTGATAAAAAATTTTAAAAACCTCCTTTATCACCCATTTTTTTTAAATTATTAAAGAATAAAGAATAAAATTACTTGTTAAATACACTTTTTGTAAACCTAACAAATATA
>JASCZI010272358.1:8108-35131 GCA_036250425.1 Stylosanthes scabra | reverse complement strand
TGTTTGTTCTTTAGCTTTTATGCTGAATTCTTGCATCTTGAATATTGTTCTTCCATTTATGATGAGTGTGAATTGCATGACCCTTCACATGGTTTCATCTCTGTTTTTGTTAATTATTACACAAATGACAGATTAGTATTCATAACTTGATTGTCTTTTGATTCAACTACTCTTTATGATGATTAGTTTGTCTTGTGATTTAGGAAATTGTTTTGAAACCAGTGATCAATATAAAGTTGAGACATTCTCGTTGAGTTTCTTATTTTCTTGGTTCCAGGTTGGTGATTGATATGTCGTCTGATTATAAGTTAGACATTGTTGATCATCATCATCATCATGATGACCCTGAAGAACAACCAGTAGATGATGAAAAACCCAATAATGCAGTGCACACAGTTTTCAACGGAATTCATGAGCAAGCTAAGATGCTCAACAATTTTGCAACCAACCTAGAGCGTAGGGCTCTCAACGATAGGTGCCAACCAATCTTCTTTCCTCCATTTTTGTCACTTAAATTCAGTTGGCCTAGTTGTGTTCTGCATTATATGATATGATATATTGTGTAGTACCACTTATGTTTTATGGAATAATGTTATATCAACATTTAAAAGATAATTAACAAGAATCTAAAAGTGAAAAATTATAATATTAGAATTGAGATTACATGACCCTAATTTAATCTCAAAAGCTAGCTTATGAGGTGATGAATGTCTTATACTTATAAACTTTCAAGAGTGCATATCCTTCGTGGATATGCGACTTGTGGATCGAATAAGCTCTAATGCCATATTAGAATTGACATTAGGTGATGGATACCTCACACTTGTAATAGATAATCTGGTGTTGGTAATATATTTTGGCTAATTCTTTAATGTCTTTTATTTTGATGCTGAATTTGTCGAACTTACTTTTTAAAGCATATGTCAAAATGTCAAATACTTAAAATTTTTCAGATTTTCTACCTTTTAAATCAAATGTTGACTATTTATTTAGCCTTTGTAGGCGAATTAGGCATCAAAACAACTACCAATTTCATGCGCCTATAGCAATTTTGGGATGGATTTTCCTTTTCTCCTAGCAAATTTGAGCACTTTGAACTAACTTTAATTTTCAAAATCAATCTTAAAATTGTAGAAATATTGATGTCATATTACATGCATTTGTCCATTTTCACTTAATTGTTGCTTTGAAGTTCTGTTTTGGTTTCGAGTGATTAGAAGTACTTATTCAACCATGGTAGCGTGTTTCTAATCTTACAGTACTATAAAATGTTAGTGATCATGTTAAACACATTCATGATTCATCTCTACAACCAGGTTTCTAAAAACTAGTAAAGCTACCGAAGAAGATGAAGACGAAAGGCATCACTTGCATAAACCGGCTAAGAAGTCCGGACCGCTTATCTCCGGCACGGCCTACTGTATATCTTCATGCAGCATGATAATGCTTAACAAAATAGTCCTATCAAGTTATAATTTCAACGCAGGAATATCGCTCATGTTTTATCAAGTTAGTTAGTTCATTAGTTCACTACTCTCTCTATTTGTGCACTTGTTAAGTGTCATTCCTGGACGAATCGCTGGGACGAATCGCTGTCCCAGAAATAACACTTAACAAGTGCTTCATTGATATAACTTTTTTGGTTGATATGATCTTACATAATGCCTTGTTATGCTTTCCAGAACCTTATAAGTACTCTGGTTGTGGCTCTGCTGTCACTTTCCGGCCGAGTTTCGGTGGAAAGGCTAAATTGGAGGCTGGTTAGAGTCTGGATTCCTGTGAATGTCATATTCATTGGCATGCTTGTATCAGGCATGTATAGGTATGCATTAACAATCAACTCTCCTTTCTCTTTTCTTTTAAGATCTAAGGAGATTTGAAAGTGATAAACCATTTTTTTCACTTTGTAGTTTGAAGTTCATAAACATTGCAATGGTGACAATTCTCAAGAATGTGACAAATATCTTGACAGCAATTGGAGAATTATATTTGTTTCGGAAACATCAAAATCCAAAAGTTTGGACTGCAATGTTTCTCATGGTAAATACTACTCATCACTTATTTAATTAATCTTAGTTAATTAAGATACTTACTTCTTTTTTTCTTCTTGATACAGATTATCTCCGCCGTGAGTGGCGGCATTACGGATCTTTCCTTCGACGGTGTCGGCTATGGATGGCAGATTATCAACTGTGTTCTTACTGCAAGTTATTCAGTATGTAGACTTTAGTCCTGAAATTCTAAAAATATAAGATGCTGAAAATGAAAACAGAAACGGAACGGACTTTGATTGACTGAAATGCTTCTTTTTTCTGTGACAGCTTACCCTTAGATGGGTGATGGATGAAGCAAAGAAATCAACAAAATCAGGATCTCTAAATGAAGTATCAATGGTGTTGCTGAACAACTTGTTGTCTTTACCTTTTGCCATACTTCTGATCTTGGTTTTCGGCGAGTTGGATTATGTAATACATGCGTGAGTGAATAGGGTTTAACTTCTTGGTGCCTTGATCAGAATCCTATGTATTTGTGTTATGGTGTTTAATTTGATTTTTGCTATTATTTTAATTTGCAGGAATGTGATTAAGTTGCCAATGTTTTGGGTAGTTGCAACTGCTAGTGGATTCCTTGGACTTTCTATCAGCTTCACATCAATGTGGTTCTTGCATCAAACTGGACCTACCACTTATAGGTAATCAATTTCATCTAGTTCAAATAATTCAATGCTTGGATTTCATAAGGACATTTAGAATCTGATAGTGACATAATGTATCTACTATATTATTAGCTGATGAGGATTTATTCGATGGCAAATTTGAGGTGAATAATTTATGAGTTTAGAGAAAATATTAGGACATGTTTCGGTAGGAGTTACATAGGTGAACTCTTGTAAAGGGATAGGAGACTTTCATGGGGTCATGATCCTCTAACAAGTTGGTGGAGGTACCTACAAGTATTTCAATACTCAAGTCAATCACAGTTCAATAGGTATAATAAGGAAATATTCCTTTCGGTACAAATGTAAAAATGTAGATAGATATAACTATAGTCGTTAATATTCAATACATATTCATATGGATAAATGTGCCAAATAAAATTGACTATTCATCTAGCATATATGTATATTTATATCATTTAACATCTGTATTTTAGAATTGACCTAAAAAGAATTACTAATTAAAATTAGATACCATATTTTAATTTGTGTTTTAGCACCTTTATTTATAGTAGATTAAAAGAAAAAAACTATATTATCACTATAGCTAAAGAACCCTAAAATTTATGCTATTTTTTATTGTAGCAAGAACAATTATTGAATATGAAAACAAATCCAAAACCAAAAGTTTTCCAAAATTACTATTTATAATTAATGTCTCTTTTACTATTGTGTATGCATGTTCTTCACAACAAACACAGTCTTGTAGGTTCCTTAAACAAGATTCCAATCTCAGTTGCTGGCATTTTAGTCTTCAAGGTTCCACTAAGTGTGTCAAATTTGTTCAGCACTTATTTGGTAATTCATCATAACAACTACTCCACCTTATTATTGGCTAGTTTTCTCTTTTAATTTCTTTTGTCTTATATTAAAATATTTCACATTCATTATGATATTTTCAGGCCTCTTTGCTGGCGTATTCTTTGCAAGAGCTAAGGTGTCGTGATCCCAGAAGCTATCATTATAATTGTAACAAAGTAATATATATATATATATATATATATATATATCGTACACACCGCAAGGTGAATGGTTAATAAAAGAAAGGCAACATTTTTCTCATGAAGATTAATATCAACAAGTTTTATATCTATTTGTTTATTTATTTATTTATCTTTAATATATAGATATTATTTGGTATAATTACTCTGTTAATTGTTATAATTCCACTCATTTTTACTGTGTTTTTTTTAAAAAATTAACTCTCTACATTATATTAAATTTAATTTTTCCTATGTTTGTCATAATAAAATGACAAATATATCACTTATTTTTTAAAATTGGATAAAAATGTCATCCACTTTGCTAAAATACCTATATGCTCCAAACCTTCGAGAAAAGTGGACATTACTACCCCTCTATCGGTCTAACCCACATGTAACTGTTATGAAGGTGTGTGATGTGGTTGTCAATAGCGCCTAACTGGCCGTAACGGAATCACGCTGTACAGACCAAGTTCATAATGGACATTAGACAGCAAAACGAAATCATTATCCCTCTTTTACATGAACCCTTCAAAATTAGTGTTTCATTTCCCCAAAGGAATCGATTTCGTTTTGCTGTCTAATGTCCATTACGAGTTTGGTCTGTACAGCGTGACTCCGTTATAGGCAGCTAAACGTTATTGACAGTCACATCACATATCTTCATAATGGTCATACATGGGTTAGATTGACAAAGGGGTAGTAGTGCCACTTTTTGTCGAAGGTTGGGAGCATGTGGATATTTCACCAAGGTGGGAGTCATTTTTGTTCAATTTTAAAAAGGTCAGGGATATATTTATTTTTTACTCAAATATTAAATATAACAGAATATAGTATCATATAAATTTAATTTATCATTTTTAAGACATGAGTTCTAAACACATATATCTTAATAATGAAATACTTTAATATATCAAAATTTAATTTAAAAATTAAATAAAATATGGAAATCAAATTAAAATTTGATGAACCAACGGAATAATTTAACTTTATTATTACCATCATTATTAGCAAACACATAAATTATATATTCAATGATGTAAACCATGAATTTTTATTTTTGGCACGTATTAGTAAATTCAATATATAAGAATAAAAAGAATAAGAGATGATCATATTGTCCTTCAAGAAATTAATGTTCTTTTGAGAAAGCATCAGAATAATAAAATTGTATTGTTAATCAATTCATTTTCTGCTAATCAAAACCAATGATTTGAAAATTGGACCAAATCAGCCGACGAGATTGATTGAATTATAAATAAATAGTTTTTTTGGATTCAGCTGCACCGTTTTGAGGTCTAAAACTTTTTTTTAAAAAAAAAAAAGAAAAAGAAAAATTTGGAGAAAATCTGAAAATACTTTGCATACCTTTCCCCAAACGGCCAAACTTGAAAAATTAGAAAGCTTTTTAGTGTTGTTCACTGCTCCTTTTTATGTCAATTTTTAGTACATGATTAATATATATTACAAATGTATATCCATTCTTTCATAAGACATTGGTGATGAACTACTAAAGAAGAAGACATTGTATATCCATTCATGTTTCTTCAAGTTTGTTCTTCTAACAAGTCACAAGGTCACTTCTGTCTACCTCTTTAATTAGTTTTTTTTTTTATTAATTTTGAAATATATAAGAAACTATATATGCTTATGTACATATTGTCCCCAATCTGAAATTATATTTGCCCCCACTCTAAAATTAAAATTATCTTATCAATTTTTATATAATTTTTAATGTATTTTTATTAAATTAATCTCATATAATAAAAAATATATTGACATTAGTAATTACAAACATAATAAAATTGATTATAAATAAATAATACTTAATATTTGATGTTTTCTTGACATGTTTTTATATATATATATTACAAGTCTCACATTGCTCAAGGATATTATCTCTTGAGAATATATAAGTGTGAGGCAACCCTCACCTCATAAACTAACTTTTGGGGTTGAGTTAGGCCCACCTAATCTCAATTCTAATAATAATAATTACATTAATAAGATGTTTTTTTTTTGTTTTTATGTGCTATATTTTGCCCCCACAATATAAAATTTTTGAATTTATCATCGGTTTCTAATCTTTTTAATTTTAGACAAAGTACCTCTAATAATAATAAAATACCAACTCGGCCCACCTTCCTTGTATGAAATGCACAATTTAGTCCCTGCTATCAGTTACCGGTGAGTGACCCTAACGAGGTGTCAATTTCAAAATCAAATTTTCATCTTTAGTACGACGATGGAATGGTTGGTTTTGAGAGCTCACCACCCTTGAAAACGTTTCCAATTCCTTTAAGTGAGTTTTAATAAATCTCCATCTTCTTATCAATCATTCACAGAACACGCTAACTTCATCATCCTCTTCATTAAGCTCTCCAAAACAGAGTGACAAGGTGCCATTGTCGAACCCTCTTCAAGATTAGTTGTTTCTTTATATGTTTGTTATTAGTATAATGTACATTATCATGCCGTCTTTGTTTTGACGTGTGACTAAAATGAAAAATTCATAACAGTAGTACGAAGATAAATAAACAATATACAAAGTCCACATTTCCTCAACAAAAGAAATAGAGGACCTGAAAACACTGTGCATAACTAATTACAGAAAACAAAAAAAAAACAAATTTGTATTCAATCAGTATTCAGATATGAAGGTTATTAGGAAAACAAGAAAGAAGCTAGAAAATTGGGGACACATCGCACTGTCACATTGTTGTATTGCACGGTAACGTTAAAGTTCTATAGAATTAGAGAGTAATTAGAATTAAAGTATCAAAAAACTGCGCGTAGAAGAACCAAGACCAAAAACCAATTATGGCATTGTTCAATGAAGTATGCTTCGATTTCTTATTTTTTTTTTTTTTTTATCGATCAATTAATCAATTCTAAATTTCTAATGACAAGTGAAATAATTATTTTCAATTAAAGTAATTTTGCTAAACCAATTTCTTCCATCAAATTCTCATAATTTCAAAGTGCATGCCTAGGGCTGTTCTTCCACTTCAAAACGTGAAAAGGGAATGAGGAAGAAGACCATCACACGACACCGTTTTGAAGAGTGGTGAGGGGCAAATGAGTCCCTACCAGAACCAACCATTCCATCTTGGCACTAGAAATGTACATCTGACTTCGAAACTGACATGTTATCGGGGTCACCTATCGATAACCGGTATTAGAGGCTAAGTAAATTGCGCATTTCATATGAGAAATGAGAACCTATTTAATATTTCAGTATTATTAAGAGGTGTCTTATCTAAAGTTAAAAAGGTTAAACACCGAAATAAGTGTTTACTTTTATTAGATAGCCTTTAATAGTTATTAGATAATTAGTGTAGTAGAAAATGTATAAGGAAACATTAAAGATTAACAAAAGTAGAGAAAGAAAAGGAAATTGAAAGGATAAAGCGATTTTAATTTATTATTATTTTTATATTATTTTATTACAATAGTTATAAGTGAATAATTGTTTTTATTAACCAAGTGTTTAATCAAGTAAATTTTTTCATGCACCATTTTCCCTTATTATAACTTCTTTTATGTTTTTGAGACACGCCAAAATCATTTTTTATTTTCATTCATTCATTTTTCTTCTTCTTCTGTAATTTTATTGATTTCATCGTTTGATTTGATGGATTCATGATTCGTAATTCTCGATTTCAATATTTTCTGTAACCTTCTTCTTCTGCATCGTTATTATTTGTCGTTCTCTGCGTTATTTACATAAGGCAAGTTTGTTTTCGTGTTCTACAACATTATTAGATTTGATCTTCGTTTTCATTTTCGTTTTCTTTTTCTGTTGTTAGATTTTGTGCTACAACTTTCATTTTCGTTTTCATCTTCCTTTTTCTTGATCAATTTTGATCTCTGTATTTTGTGATTTATGTTGTGCTAGAATAGAAGCTTCTAGTTTAGATCCAAAATCGAAATTGGATTTGGATCCTTCATATAAATCAAACAACATAGAACAAGTTTTACGTCTTTTTCGAATTAATTTAGTGCTGGTTATTTGGTTTCAAATAAATTTAAGTATTAAATTATAGCTTTCCATTGTGTTTATGTGTTGCATTTATTTTAGTGCATTGTAGTTTAGTTTTTTTTTTAAGAATAGCATTTTGTTTCGGTGCAATTTTTAGTATGTTTTGGTTGTGTTTTTATTTCGGCTCATTATGGTTTTGTATTTTGGTGCTGTTTGTGCAATTTTGATGATTTAACGTGTTGCTGTTGTTTTCTTATTTTTTGTACATTTCAGTAACATATTTAAGTACTGTTTTGCAGTTTTCATGTGAAGTTGATGACCAGTATCTGCCAAAAGTTGGGATGCTTTTTGGATCACTTGTAGTTTTCATGTGAATTTCATATGCTGAGTATGCAGGCTTCTCTACGAAAATAAGAAGCACAAATAGGAGTAAGAAATTAAATGAAATACTGAACCAACTTATTTCATGTAATAGTTAGAGAGGAAAAAATGAGGTCTAATGTGGCAGTTTTTTAAAGACAAATGCTATATTCGCTACTAATTCTTCAGGGAGAGTTTATGTTCATCTATTGAAAATAATGAGACTTTAGGAGATATCAAAAGTAGTTTTGGAACATTCACACCCTTGCTGTCCAAATCAAGAAAAAATGTTTCCTCAAAACCGAGAGCTCAGCATGCATGTTCGCTGGACGATTGAGATTAACTATCAAGTCGGGATTCCACCAAGCAAGCGTTATCAATCGCTTGTTACAACAGCCGGCGAACATGACAAATTAAATTTCATGAAAAATGATGTGAGGAACTTCATTACAAGAGAGGTTCGTAGCGTTTCGGAAGAAGACGATGCAAGAGAGTTGGGGAAATATTTTCTTAAGATGAAGGAAAAGAACCCGAACTTTTTTTATGAGCTCGTACTCGACGAGGACAAAATCAAGAATGCTTTTTGGGTCGATGCAAGGAGTCAAGCTGCTTTTGAGTATTTTTGTGATATCGTGTCATTTGATATAACATACAATTAAAATAAGTTCATATTTATTTCGTTTTATTTACATTTATGTCGCTGCTGTTTTGGTTTTCGTTTTCGTTTTATTTCGGTGCATTCTGGTTTATATTTGTGTACGATTTTGCCTTTCATTTCGGTCCATTATGCAAAGTTTAATATTTTACTTCAAAAATTCACAAGTACGACTTGCCTTTAGTTTCTTTTGTCGGGGACATTTTATTCTGTTGGAATGTGTTCTAATGAAGAATGAGAACACCAAATCTTTCAAATGGCTATTTGGTTGATGATTTCGTTGCATGGGAGAGAAACAACCGAAAGGAATTATTACTGATCAATGTCCATCAATATCAAGTGTCATCGAAGGTATGCCAACAACAATCTACACGTGGTGCATTTGGCATATAATGAAGAAGATCCTATAAAATTGAATGACTTCAAGGAACACGTTGAGATTGAACAAGAGAAGAGCGAAGTAATGTGGTCATCTCTTTCAATATATATACATATGTATGAGACAAATTAGAAAGCTTTTATTATCAAGCACGATGTTGTTGGGAATAAGTGGCTCACAAGTAACATGTTTGTGCTTATTTAATTTGAATTGAATTCATATCTTTTAATTTTCATTTCTTTAATTATTTCGATGTATTACAAAATGAGTACATATGCATTTTTAGTTTATTATTTCGGTGCATTCCATAAACATAATATGAATGTTTTATTTATTGCAGAACTCTATGAAGATAGCCATCTATGGGTTCCAATGTATTTGGACGAATATTTCTTTACTGGAATGAGAAGCACACAAAGGAGTGAGATAAACTCCACTAAAATATACTGTGCAGCTTTTATTCTGACTGATGAAATTAAAACTCAAGGAAAGTGCAAAGCAACAACACAAACACACAATATACTCAAAAACTAACCTATAGTACACCGAAATAACAAGAAAGAGCTTCAAATCTCAAATAATGGAATCAAAACACAACCAAACCTAACGACAACAAGACAAACACACAATGTATACAAAACTTAATCTAGAATGTACCGAAATAACAACAAACAACTTCAAATCTCAAATAATGAAATCAAAATTCAACCAAACCTAACAACAAGAAGGCACACACACAATGTATACAAAAACTAACCTAGAGTGCACCGAAATTAAACATGAAGTGGTTTCAAGTGAGAATCCATAACAAGGAAAATGCAAATGTTGTAAAATTCAAGTGTTAGTCGAAATGTACCTTTCGATTCGAAGTATTTCTAGTTTTTGTTGATGATCGAAGAACGTTTTTGAAGGTTTTGAAGCTTCTGTCGCTAATGTTGCTTGTTAATATTTTTGAAAGATTGATGAACAAATGTTTCCTTTGTAATCTTAAACACCTTTGATTGATGATTCAAATGTTGTTTATCTTTAATTTCAATTCATTCTTTCGTTAGTGTTTGTCACGTTTTGAAAAAGAAAGTTGTTAAGCGTGTGTGCGCATTTTGGTGGGAAAGTAATGTTAAGTTATTTGGTGAACTACTTAGTTATAAAAATTACTTATTTAAATAATACACTTTATTTTATTATATGACAAATTTAGTAAACCATTAGACAATTAATGCCATATCAATCCCACTTTTATCACCTTTGTCAAAATACACCGTTCAAACCAAATAGCAATATAGATGTTCATGTCCCTGAAAGAATATTATCGCATAAAAAAACACACAAATTCATATCTCACTTCTATAATTAGTGTGTTCTTTTTTATTATTAAAGTAGTTTTAAATCTCATGAAAGGGCTTTTATTCAAACAAAAAAAAATCTATATTTATAATTTTATATATTATCTCTAAATTTCGCATAGAAAAAATTATTATTTGTTACTGCCTACAAAATTAGACCAATAAAAGATACAGCAATTCATTATGTTGATCATTTATTTACTTTCATTAATTTTAAAGAGAAAGTTTAGAGAACCCATAGTTTATTAGCAAATAAGTGGTCAATAGGCTTTTTTCCTCTTTTTTTTTTTCTCTTTTACCATATATTATTTTCCTAATTACATTGATTGGCTCCCTATTAGTCCCCTAATATTGGTTCCGTAACATTACTCAATTTTAAAATATAAATGTGAATTTTCGAATTCAAATAAAATATAAAAAATCAAAATTAAAAGGAATTGAAATTTAATTTTTGTATTTTAGTTCAAATTTTTAAAAATTAATATTTTTACAAAATTATAAATTTAAAATGGAACAATTTAAAAAAATGTTTTTTTTATAAAATTGTAAATATGAAATTTTTTATTTATTAATAAAAATCTCACCAAAGCCTCTTGTGTGTCTCACTTTAAATATTTTTTTCACTTATTTTAATTTATTTCAAAGAGAGAAGAATTTGAGAAATTAAAAAAAAAATTGCAATACTAGAATGTTTTTTGAAAAATTGCAACACCAAATTGAAAATTATTTTTCTTGTAAAACTAAGGGACTAAATGTCTATCTTAGCTTTCTTTTTTTTTAAAAAAAAAATATTTTTTCACTTTCCAAATAGCATGAATTATTGGATTGAAATTAAATTTCTAGTAAACATTTAAAAAATAATATGAGCAGTTTCTTTGTAAATATTTTAGCTAAATATTTCATCTTCATAACATCATTTAGATTTAGATATATAGAGTAGGAAGATTATTGAAAAAAACAAACTAGTATGAATACCAAAGCACAAGAAGTTTAAGAGTTTAATAAGAGGGAACCGTAAATATTGTGGGTTAAAATGAAAAAGAGTAAAAGGTTGGTCATACAAATAATAGAAAATGAATTTTAAAGCGGTTGGACATAAAACTGATAAAAGGTCTAAAGATATGGTAGGATGAACAACATGTACGTGACAGGCTCATGCAAGTAGGGTGGCCATTACTCATCGTTATTCTCGAGTTGGTACTTAATTATCTAAAAAAAAACACAAATTTAAAAAAGTAAATATTTGGAAAAAAAAAAAAAAAACACAGCCAAAGCCGTTAATTTTTTTATTTAGTTTATTAATTATCATTTAAATAAATAAACAATTTTAAATATTATAAATATATGAACATCAAAAAAATATTATAAATATATAATTATAAATATTATATATATATAAAATTATAAATATTAAATAAAATATAATAATTTTGTGTTATTCTCTGTTGAGCATTACTTCTTACAAAATGTTAGATACTACATTATATTTCCGCAGCTAGAAGCTAATCCTGACCAAATACCAAAAATTAAATGAATTGCATAAGCTAATTTAATTTATTCTGGATCACATATTTTATCTATCATTATTTTTAATTAATTAAAATTTAATTTAACGAGAAAACTGAAAAGAATCAATTCCATGGCAACGTGGGTCTAATAATTCGAATTCCATAACGAATGCATTGATATTGATTAATCATTTCATTAATTGTGCCCATCTTGTGTTGATTAAACTTTGACCATATAAAATTAACGCACCCAATAATTTATTTATTTTTTATCTTGACACAGTCATTGTTATGGCTTACGATAGTTTCGATCTTCAATAATATCCAAGCATTTCATCAGAGAACGCCCAGATAAAATGCCGCCAAAAAATATAAAAAAGTTGTATTTATTACACACAAAAATTAATAATATTTATTTGTGAATTTTATATTTTAAATATCTATTTTATTTATAAATAATTAATTAATACTAATTTTCATGTACACAATACATATAATGTGAAAAAAGAATAAAGAAATGCAAATATATTTTTTATTAATTAATGCAACATACAACATTCCATCATTCACTATAACATGCATTCTAGCAAATAGCGACTGTTTTGAATAATTAATATTTACAAATAAATTTGTATTATATCCTTATTAGTTAAAAGTAATTAAATTTTTATTATTAGTTAATTATTGTTTAATCATGTTATTTTTAAAACTTCATCATAGTTTTATGTATATTTAACTGGTTATTAAAGGGATAATATAGATTTAACAAAAATGATATTATGCTCTCGTTATATTTCAAGTTGTGCCCCATCCAAGGTGACACATATGGATAAAATTACTAACAACTATGAGAAAAAGTTGAACTCATCAAATTCTTTTGAGGTATGTGTTGAACTATTGTGAATATTCTATAGTTTTAATATATAAGAATTATGAGCAGATAATTTAATAGAATACTCTTTTTCAACAATTTAATAAAATATATATTATTTCGAAGTTTCTCAAAATATAGTTAAACTAAAGTCTAAATTTGCACTCAGTCCTTCACTTGATATCTCTCTCTGATCTCTCCCTAGTAAAAGAAAAGGGAAAAAAAAAAAAAAGAAAGGCTAAGAGAGGTTAGAATTTAGAAAGATCCTTTATAATAAGAATTATATAACTTAAATTTGTGAATCTCTAAACTAATTTTTTTAAAGATGAGGTTGGAATTCGAATCCGAAATTAACTTAAATATCAAAGTAATATAAATAGAAGAAATTACTTAATCAATCTCAACCGGCCTACTTTTTATTATCACTACTTTCTACCACTAACATAATGTGAATATAGGAAATCAACCATTTATCTTATTGTTTTTTTAGTTATTATTTCTTACTTTAGTGACCACTTTAATTAGTTATTTTAATTTGATTATTTAAATGTAATAATGACCTAAAACAATTAAAAGATAAGTTCTATAAGTAAAAATAATTAATATCTTAATAAAAAGAAATAATATTATTAAAGGATATATTTTATATTTACCAATATAATTCATAATTTACAAATTAAATAATAGACGGTACAAATATATAAATAATCTGCTCTTTATAGACGGTATTAGCAAAATGTAAATCCAATGTAACGAGACAGATTCATCCAACACATAATAAAAGCAATTTTATTCCCCTAATTAAAATGAGACAATAATGAAATAAATTATTTCAAATTAAAGCTCATCAAAATAAAAAAAAAATGTCATAAACCATAAAACATCCTAAGTTTGAATTTCATAATAATATCACCAAATATATAAATCTATTATTCGTGGGAGAAAAAAACAAAAACAAAAAAAATTAAAACTGGTGATGAGTGGAAACTAACTCTAACAAATCCATCTCCCTTTCCTTCACAGCTGAACAATCTTGAATCTAAACCACCAACTCATCAAAATCCATGTTGTGATTCTTCTCATAAGCCCTTTGATTATTGCAAAGTGATGATGATGGTGAACTTGTGGCACCTCCATTGTTCATCAATTGAGAGATATACAGATCAGAATCAAGGTAACAACAATTATTATTATTGACCGGGTTGTGAAGAATAGGAGGATAATAATAATTGGAAGAATGATGAACAAACCCATCTCCATTATTAGGGTTCTTCACAACACCATCTCCATTGAAAACAATTTGATTATTCTCTTTGAAAAGTTGTTGCATGAAGAGTAACTCATCATCATATGATTCATCAGCAATGATTGTTGGTGTTGAACAGTATGGATTATTATTATTGTCACTATTATTAGTGATAGATTCAGATTCACTAGCAATAGTTGTTGGTGTTGAATTAGTAGTAGTAGTAACAGGAGAAGTGATATTATTGGTACCAATTAGGGTTTTGCTTCTAATGTAGTCTTGGAGAATTGAAGATTGTGTTTTCCCATTATTGTTTGAGTTGGTTGAAGATGACAAAGGCTTCTTATTCCTTTTTCTTGAGTTTTGTCTTCTCTTTGTTGCATTCCAATGGTTCTTGATAGAATTCTCAGTTCGACCCGGTATTCGCTTTGCAATTTCTGCCCATTTATTTCCGACCTTCGAATGAGTCTCCACCAAAATTCTCTCTTCTTCTTCACTCCAACCATCTTTCTGCAAATATAAATAATTTGGTTTTGAATGGAGAAAAAAATTACAATTGTTTATTCAAGTAAAATTTAACATAATAAAGGAAAAAAGTAAGAAGTTCGATGTTAGAATATGGATCAAATTAGAATATTGAATTGGAAGTAACGTAATAATTTTTATTTCATATAAAAGTTATATATAATAGTAAGGACATGCGATTAACATGTATAAAAAGTAACTTGTGAATATTGTAATTTAAATTTTACATGGCATAATAATTTTTTTGAAAAAGGAAAGGAGCATTCTTATGTACTCATATAATGTATAGTTAATTAACAGAATATTGGAGGGAAATTAAACAATGAAATGGAGGGAAACATTGGTTTTAATTAGTGAAGTTCATACAACCTTTAATTCCTATCATCAATTACGAACGTGAGTTTAGGATGAAATTTAGAACATAATGTAATACATATATAAAAGCGCGCACAATTGAAAAACATAAAAATACAGATTAATTAAAGGAATGAAAATTTATGAGAATGCTAATACTATGGTGATAAATCCATGCCCAGATACAAAGAAAGGAAACATGGGAAAATTAATTGATCCAACCTACATATATTACTTAGTTATTAGATCCTTGAAAAATATGAATCTAACTATATATATAATTATCTATCATAGTTATATATTATTTTTGTTAATTAATTATTAGGAAGAAAGTAACCTTAATATCAGGGCGGAGATGATTATGCCACCTCTCTCTACATTGCTTCCCAACTCTTCCCTCCAATTTATCAGCTATTTGTGACCACTTTCTTATGCCATGTTGCTTCACCAGCTTCTCCAATATCCTTTAATTTAGTCGTATACATATATACATCAAAATAAGGCTCATCAAACTAAAATAATTGGCTACATCTAGACCAAAAATTATGCAAAATAAAAATAAATAAAATTGGGTCATATATAGATCAAAATATATAATGTGCAAAATACAATGTATTCCGTGTTTGTGTGTTGAGATTTGGGGATTTAGTCTTGTCCAATATAATCCGTGTACTCTCTCCAAAATATAAAGGAAGAAGAAAAGTTATACGTATCACCATAATAAGATTGAAAACTAAAATTAAGTGTTTGTGTTTATATATATATAGAAGAAAGGGAAAAAAAAAGGAAGAAAAATAATATATGCCAACATAAGAAGAAATACAATTACACAATTTTATATAATAATAAAAAAGAAAAAGTTAAAAAAAAAGAAGAAGAAAAATCTTCTTGTGTTTACTTAACCTACCTGTCTTCCTCAGGAGACCATTGTCCTTTGATCAATGATTCAGAAGAAGAAGAAGCTTTCTTAGGTTTTCTTCCCACAATTTTGCCATTATTTTTCATCGCTAGATCTTGAACATCTTTTTTAATGTGACAAAATGTGGGGATTTGTTGTAGCCATTCACTGATGAAACCCTTTCCTTGATCGTCATCACCACCAACTAGAAAGCTTGTTGCTTTTTGTGTAGTAGTGAAATTAGGCCACACAAACTTATTATTTGAAGAACCACCATCACCAAAATAACAATTAGAAACCCTAGTGTGCAAATCTTCATCAAAAACACTAACTTCATCATCATCATTGTGTTGTTGTTGTTGTTGATGTTGCCTATGAGAGACTTGGCTTTGTTGTTGGCTTTGCCTACATAAGAACCTATCTATGGCGGTTAAAGGAAGCCCTAATCTACTCATAGAAGGGTTATTATAATTATAATTAAAATTAGTAATAGTAGTAGTAGGAGGAGTAGTAGTAACCTTATTCATCATGTTATTACCAAGATAATCATGATGAAAAAATGGAATAAGATCATCTTCATGATGATGAACACTACTTCTACTACTATTACCATTCATGGATTTCAAGAATTGATTATCTAATGTTGATGGTGTGATTGATTTCATGAGGAGAATGAAATCAAGTATCAAAATAGGAAAAACACAAAGGGATTGAGAGAAGAGAAGGAAATTAACATAGCACCAAGAAATACCCCCATTTCGTTCATGAATATAATCTTATATATTCTAAGCACAAATGGAATTGGAGCCATTGATTTTACACTATATCAAATGGTCAAAAATAGTCAAATGGTCAGAAATTAATGACCATGTTTTGTAACTCCTCCAATTCCCTAATGGACATAATGTGCATATTCAATAGTGGGGAGGAATCAATGGTGTAATTAAACCAATATTAATTTCATTTATGTGTATAATAATAATAATAATAATAATAATAATAATAATAATAATAATTTAACCTATATCTAATTTCTCTCTATTGACTTTTCCTTTGACCCAACATCAACCATATAGTGGTCACCAATATGTGGCTAGCTAGTCTTTGTTCTTATTGTTTAGCTTTTTTTTTTTTGGACTTGGTTTAGCTTTATATGTAGTAGATAGATATATAGATAATGAGTATATAACGAATAAAAAAATTAATGAATTTATTTATTTATTTATTATTATTATTATTAATGGAATTAATCCAAAATTTATATCAACTAACGCTACAACTAATTTAATTTGTGCAATGCTACCTTGGCAAAAGCAATATTATAAAAGGATATTTGATTTATTTATAAACTTCTCCCCCACACTTTCAACTATTTTTAATAATAATAATAATAAGTACTTTAATTCCTAAAATCAGTCTTAGAAACAAAAAATAATATTCAACTATTTTTCAATTTGATATGGCTTGAATCCGAGGCGGATATGTAAAACAAAGATAGGCTGCTATCAAGCTGAAAGATTAGTTTATTATATTTTAAAAAAAAAAATTATATTATGTGTATACTAAAATAGCTATGAAAATTAGTCATTGTGTTTTGTGTTTAAACATAAGGGTTGTCTAACTTATTTTTATTATTAATTTTATATTTTAATATATATTTTATATTATTAGTTGATTTTAATCATATTTAACGTGGTTGTATTTTAATATATAATAAAGGATATTTTAAAAAAATTGAAACACCAATAAATTTTCCCAATTCTATATATATACTAAAAACTTTTTTCTTTTCAGCCCTAATTATTTATTAAAAAATCTAAATGTAATAGATAAATAACTAAAGATCTCTTGTAAAATAAGGTTTTGGATAGAGAATTCAGATAAGCATGACAAAGACAAAAAAATAAATCTTGCCTACTCATCACTTAATTGTAACATTATGCATAAATTGACCAAAAATTAAATGATAAGGATAGAAAGCACGCACATTTTATTGAATTGTTGTGTATTTGTGTCGGATATATTTTAGACACAATACTCATTTGATACATGTGTCTTTTGTGTTTATCCATATTTTTATAAAACAAAAAAGTTTTCTTGGATGAATACACAAAAATATCATCATGTGTTCGCGTGTCCAACTTTATTCAATAGTTATATAATTTTTATTAAAATAAAAAAATTATCTAAAATACTTTATATAATTAAAAAATAAATTAAAAATATTTATAAATATTATTTTATATTTTAATATAAATAAAATATTAAGATATTATTATAATTTTTTTATATATTTTTTATATATATTCCGTATCATATAAAAAATTGAAATTAGTACGTCTGCATTTCTCATATCCGTATCAGTATTATAATACTAAAAGCTAATAAATATATTTAATTACTTAGTCTAGCCGATTAGCTACGAGCTTGGATTTTTTTTCTTAAAAGGAATAATGATCACAAAAATTTGGAGGCACTAAAATAATGAGTAAATGTTACTCAC
This sequence comes from Stylosanthes scabra, assembly GCA_036250425.1. Classification (NCBI taxonomy): domain Eukaryota; kingdom Viridiplantae; phylum Streptophyta; class Magnoliopsida; order Fabales; family Fabaceae; genus Stylosanthes; species Stylosanthes scabra. The sequence continues at coordinate 16,808 of JASCZI010272358.1, read as the reverse complement.
TTCGTTTCATTTTATTTATCTCTTTGTATTTATTTATTATTTGAAATTATTTGTTGTTTTATAATGTTAAGGAGTATTTAATTAATTTTTTTAAAAATATCAAAATTACCCATAAAAAATTTAAACACCAATGAAATTACTCAAGAATAAAGGAGAAAAGTTCTCTATTCATAAATGATGTGTTCATTTGTCAAAACTATTCCAGTGACATTAACTGAGAGTGCTTAATTGTTAATGTTTGGATAATTTTAAAAACAGAGCTCATAGAAAATTTGTTTCATTTATTCATTAATAGTTTTGTTATTTTTTTTAATTTTTACCTATTATATCTTTTATTATTAAATAGAAAAAAAGTTACAAGACTAAAGGATTAATAGAAAGAGAAAATATTATTAGGAATTTTTTTGCTCTTTTCTATTTTAATTCCTTATATTTTCAATAAATTTAATTATTTTCTTAATATTTATATATAACTGAAAATGGACGAATTAAATAAAATGAAGAGAATAACTATATAACAGAGATCTTGGTATTGGATGAGCCAATATGTTGTATCATTCTTTAATTTTCTCTTTACCAAAACTTATTTATTACTTTTTTTATTTTATGCTTTTTTTTATATATCATTATTTAGAAACAAAGAGAATGCTTGATGGAGTTGTGATGCCTCGAGTGTTCACTATCTTGGAGAAGAAGTTTAAATTTCAGCAACGAATTAATTGATTATTATTCAATCTTAATTATTGGTCAATAACAGTTTGTGTTTTTTCTTTAACTGAAAGAATTATTCAACTTAATTAAAAGCGTCCTTAAAGTATCTTTTTAAATGTATAAAAATGAAACTTTTAATATTTTTAATATATTAAAGAAATTTACTTTCAATTAAAAAAAATATTGTCTCCTTAACAAATAGTATCTTGAACATACTTATCATTTATCAATAAGCATTTGAGAATACTTTGATCAACTTCAATGGTGCTTAAACATGTGACAGAAGATTTATTAAGCATGAGATTATTACGTAAACAAAAAAAATATATTAAAACACGTGAATATTTAATCTAGAATATAGACAGTCATGGACGATCCATTGAGGAGATTGAAAGAATTTCCTACCAAACTTTAGTAGTTATCCATAATCCATAATCATGATAATAATAACAAAGCAAATAATCATGTGCGGGAATGCCAAAATTAGTTAAATTCTGTACAAATGAATGAATGCTGCAATTGGTTTTACGGAAGTTGTCAACTGATAGATAGGCTGCATTTGGTGGAGATTGAGATTGAGATTGAGATTGAGATTGTTTAATCTTATTCATAGTATTGTGTTTAATTCACAAAAGATTAAAATTAAAATTTTAGTTTTTATTTTTAAAATAATTTTTATATGTTTAATATTTTCAAATATTATTATTTAATATTAAAATCTTAAATACTAATATTTATTTTTTTCTATCAACTTAATTTGATTTTGAATAAATCTAGCTGACCAAGTGGTTTTACCAACCAAGTGGCTAACCAAGCAAATAACTTCACGCGCTCTTTTTTTTAATATAACGCAAATCAAGTTGTTTAACCAAGCAAATAATTAAATCAATCATTTCTTTCCGTTTTCCGTTTTTTTAGCTTGATTTGTGAGATTCATCATCGTTTTTGTCTTCTTCTGTTGTTAGATTTCGTTCTGTAACTTTCATCGTTGTTTTCTTCTTCAATTTTTGTTGTTAGAAGAAGATGATGATTCAGATGCAGACATGGAAGAAGAAAGAAAAAAAAAAAGTAGAAGAAGATGCAGATGCAGACTTGAAAGAAAGAATGAAAGAAGAAGAAGATGGAGTACATTTGAGTACATTTGAGTGGTACGTAACTTCCAATAATTTGTTTCTGCACATTATTGGTTTCTGTTTCTACACAATGTTTCTTTATGTTTCTGCACATTATTGCTTTATGTTTCTGCGCAATATTGCTTTCCATTTTCTATGCATTATGGCTTTCAGTTTCTGCGTAATGGTGCTTTCTATTTCTGCGTATTATTGGTTTCTGCACAATGCTGCTTTATATTTCTGCGCATTATTGGTTTCTGTTTCTGTGCAATGCTTCTTTATATTTCTGCGAAGAAGAAGAAGGAGGTTTTATTTCTGCGCATTATGGCTTTCAGTTTCTGCGTATTGGCTTCTGTTTCTGCACAATGCTTCTTTATATTTCTGCGCAATGCTGCTTTATATTTCTGCACAATTTTGATTTCTATTTTTGTACAGCAACAAAAACAGCAACAGCAACAACAACAACAACATAAACCAGAGAAGAAGAAGAAGCTAAGAAGAAGAAGATGCAGATCTGGAAGAAGATGAGGTGTTTGGCTGCGTGAAGAAATAAGCAGTTTCTAAACGTGTGTAAACACGTGTTTCTTAATGAGAGAGTGAGAGTGGTAGTTGTTTTTGTAAATCACTTGGTTAACCATTTGGTTTAGTAAATCACTTGTTAAAATAGCAAAGCCGTTTAATTTTTATCTTTTAATAAAATATAAATCAAATACAATAATAAATTTAATTTAATTTTAGTGTCACGTTTAAATTTTCATAAGAAGTAATTTCATAATGTGGACCTCAGTTCTTTTTTTTTTGGAGGAATGTGGACCTCAGTTTAAAGTCTATCTTTGATTTATGTTAAATTCAAAAAGAAAATTTACAACGAAAAACATTAATGCAAAAGTTCCCAAAAAAATGTGCTTGGGCAAGTGTTGTAAATATTGCAAAACAAAATGGGCCATTTCCGTCAACCTAATTCATGTAAAATTCACCATATGGTTGGGTCTGATATGTAATTTAAGACCATATTAAAAGACAACCCAAAAATAAAGCCCACTCAAAAAGAAGCTTGCCAAATCTAAGGGCCTAATCGGTGTACTTTAATGGGGCTGGTAGGCAACCACCGCTAGGATGGCAATGGGTATTCCTGGGGCGGGTCCCACTACCCCCGCCCTATCCCCGTTTATAAAATTGCCTTCTGTTCCCGTCTTATCCCCGTCGCGGGTCCCCATTTATAAATCCTCATGGATTTGGCGGATATCCATGGATATTAATTGTTAAATAAAGAAATTAAAAATAATATAAATATATTAAATTTTAGTATAATAAAATAAAATTTAACATATTAAAATACAAATTTAATACTCACATACACATAAAATCTCAAACATATAAAATAAAATAAAATAATGTTTCTAATATATGAATAAAATCTAACTTTTATCCATATATGTAGGAACAAATATGTAATTACAATTTTCGCGGGAATTTCGCGGGTACCCATATACCTCTATCCCCATCTCCGTCCCCGTTTGTTCGTGGCGACGGATACCCGTCCCGTGGGAATTTTGCAAGTCTCCGTTAGCCTTCCCATCGCGGGTAATTAAGGCGGGTACCCACGAATATGGGAGTTTTTGCCATCCCTAACCACCGCTTTCTTGGTGAAAAATACATAAAATAAAAAATTAAGACATTAGTAAACAAAAAAAACGAAATTAAAAGATTTTACCAAAATAAAAAATTAAAACATAAAAAATTGACACTGGCCTGCCAAAGGATACTAGCGAAGGGGATGTGATCACATTAAACTTTCGAAAGGGACACTCAAAATAGTATAAGAGATTAATCTAGACTTGCCGGATCTAGTAATCCCTCCAAAATTAAAAATAAAATATCAGTGAAAGATTTAGAACTTAAATATTTTGAAAAAAAAATAATAAATTACAGTTTACTTTATGTAGCGATGTAATTTGTATTTTATTTATTTACTTATTCAATAATTCTGTATGAACAAGTGGTATTGGCCAATCAAGTCTAACCATGTCATTTATTTCTATGCTAAATAGAAGGTTATTTCGATGTCAAATAAAACTTTATTTAGACGTAATTTTTTATACTATTAAACACCGAAATAAAATTTTATTTAACATAAAAATAAATCATTGGTTGAATTTGATTAACCAAAATCACTTGTTCAAATAGCGTTACTCTTAGTTGAGAGCTTGTCATGCCAATCTCTTAAATTATATAATATTCGTATATCTTCTTCAAATTAATATTTATGATTAAAAAAATAAAAAGAAAAACGTTGAATGATTATTTTAGCTTCATAAAAAAAATAAATAACAAGAGGAATAATATATTTTAAAGAGAGAGAAAAAAAATACTTCTCGGAAGAATCTCATGTGTGCCATTATTCTTTTTCCTTTTATATATGCCAAAAAAAAAATATGTCTTCGTATTTTTTAGAAAATTATACTCCTTGTACTCACTTTTGGACGAGCCAAAGAAGTATAAATCCTACTCGACTCGTCCGAATTAAACGAGTCGATCCGTCTAATTCATTTTTATTTTATTTTTAAAAAAAAATAAAATTATTATGTAATTTTAGTTTTTTTATACTTCATATCCATAAAAATTTCAAAATATTTATCAAATATTAATATATTTTCATATTAAATTATATAAAGTTTAAAAAACTAATTTAAAAAATAAAATTTATGTACTGAAATAAATTTTATATATTAAAAAAATAAAAAATAAAACAAAAAAACGAGTTAGACGAGCCAATCCGTGTCTGCTCGACTCGAACCTGTCTAACTCGTGAGTTATACGATCCGAGTCAAATTAACCTGTTTTTAAATCAGTTATGATTTTACTGGCTCAACTTGCCCATATTTTCAACCGATCTAAGTCAAACTTGCGATCGCAACTCGTTTTGACAGGTTTATGCATGAACCCTGAGCTAAGGGTCAATTACTCTCAATTACCGTATGTACATAGACAAAATAAAATGAGTAAATGAATTGCAAAAAAATATATCTAGTACTAAAAGGGAGTCAAAGATAAATGGCTTTGGTCTTTTTTCAAGATATAATAGCTAGATTTTGTAATGAGAATTTCTCTCCATGTCTTTTACCTCACTACAATCATACATATAGAAGGAAATAAAGGAAAGAAAGAAGAAAAAAAAAAGAGAAGCAATAAGTATGAACTTGTAATTAATTAATCTTATATAAATATTAAGACAAAAAAAAAAAGGTATGGAAAACAAATGAATTGAAGAATGTAGATGCAGTAGTAGTGAGAAGCCTTAACAGTGGGCATGGAGAAGAGGTATGGGTTGATGGATGGGAGAGACAGACATAGCCTCAAATCTAATAATAACCAATTAATAATTAATACCAACTCCTCCAAATAATAATTTCTCCAGAAAATGGCGTCATTTTCTGCTTGGCTTCACTTAAATACTTTATCTAAATAGTAGAAAACCCATCAAACCAACAATATGTTATTGTTTGGAAGCAGATTCTAGATGTTGAAACATTGTTAACCATGAAGCTAAGAAAAAAATCAATCAAACAAATTAATGTCTTTAATATAATAAAATTAAAAAAATTATACTATTTACACACTAAAATTAATTATTAATATATAATATATATTAAAATATAAAATATATATTAAAAAATAAAACTATACATATATAATATATGTATTTGTACAAATAGAATAGCTAGAATTAGCTTCAAGATAGAATGAGATAACATTTTCTTGTTCATTCCAATCCTATTTCTCTTCAAAATATTTAACTTAATTTTTTATTTTCTAATTTATTAATTATTTATTTACTGGCTTATTTAATTTTGATAGTCGCTTATTACAATTTATATCTCATCTTATTTTAGCAATCTACTCGTCAATAAAAAAAACTCTTAAATGTAGTTCAGATCTACGACAGATTAATTTTCGATTTGTCGAGTTGGAGAATACCATAAAAAAAAAATCGTCTTATTTTAAGGTAATGAATTCTCTAATCTTCTTCTTATAATTTTTTCTCTATAAATTTATTTAATATTTATATCTTTAATTCTAAAAAATCTTACATTTTCTTGCTTTAATTGTTTAAATTGGATCCAACTCATAGTATTTTTTTCTATTTAGTAAAATAATAAAAAAAATAGATAAAAAAAAACTTGAGTACTTTAGTTGATTTTTTTAGCCTTTAAATAATTGAAACAATATATCCGTTAATTTCTCTAAATATTTTGCATATTTTTTGTAGAAGAGTTTTATTATTCTTTTGGTAGGAGGATATTCAAGTCTCACTGGGTTTAAATTAATTTCTTATACTTTATCAAGTGTCTCTTTTAGGAGTTTAATCTTTTCATATCCTCTTTTATATATATATCGTCCTAAGATTCGAATTTGATACTAGATACTTAAAAATTTTGTGCTCCTCACAAATATCAAATGGTTTATGAGATATGAAATGATTTATGTGAATGTTATTATATAACGGGTTTATTCTAGGTATACATTTAATTCAACTATTAAAATTGGTTATCATGTATAATATACGTTAAAATATAAAATATATATAGTTTAACTTATTATTAGTGTGTATTTTATATTTTAATGTATATTATATATAAATAATTAATTTTAATGATTAATTTTGATGTATAAATAAAATTATTGTTATATAATTTATATGGATTATTTCATGTAATTTGTGGGTTGAATATGGGGTATGTTATGGTTATATAATTTAACCAAATTACACAATTAGGGAGTTCAATGATCTCGTTCTGTACTTTTATTCGAGATACTAGAAAAATGGCCACATAATTAGTAGCTTCAGAGAGTTAAATGTAAGATTTTTTATATTAAATAAGAAATTAAAAAGAAAATCAGATATTGCTTTTTAAAAGTACTTCATAAATATAAAACTCAACTACTTATATTTATATATATATTGTTACTTCACAATTATTGAATAAAGTGGGTCAGAGAATTCTTTAAATACTTTTTCATGGTAGGAAGCTAAGGTAATTTGGATCTATTCCAACATGCAATTATATGATTTCATTTCAATAGTAAATATATAATAATAAAATGGAGAGAGTTGGAAAAGACAAGCAAGAGAGTAATTAATTATGAGAGAATAATAATATGAATAAATTTGAACCGTTAGATTTTTATATTAATAATTAAAGTTAAAATAAAAAATATTTTGATATTTTTGTTAAGCTAAGATATATAGAAAATTTTTTAGAGAAATATTAAAAAGACAATAACATAAAGTTATTATATTTAAGGTTTTTTTTTTGACAATCATGTTTAAATTCATATTTATAATTTTATATATTGTACAGAATGTACCTTTAAGGGTTTGAGACTTCCGGTAATAATCGAAGGTGCCAAGGACGAAGGCTAAGAGTTGCTATGAGTGGATGATAGCGTGTAGGGGAAGGGTCACCAAATAAGGATTTGGGAGCCTTCGAATACACAGCAATTGGGTAGGGTTTAGAAAACGTACCTGGGGGAGAGCTGATCTCCCCTTTATATACCCGTCATGGCTCCTATTATTTAGGAGGTAAATCCGTACAAGATCGGTGTAAATATGATCCGGATCTTGTGTGGATCTGATGATTAGTGTGAGGGGCCCTTTGTGTGAATCCGTGGGGATTTGGGCCGTGTGTTGGCCTTGGGCTGACATAAGGGAGGTTTGGCATGGATTTGGGCTAGGTGAGCCCAATATCCGGAACAGTTGCCCCCGAGCTCGGAAGATTGGAGGATCCGAACTCTTCGAGTTACATAGGTTCCGTGGTTGGAGTTTCCGGTTTTCTTGTGTAACGACGTCCCGATATCCATTCACTCATCGTTCATTTTGAAGGGCGAGGTCGGGGTGTCATGTTCCCGAAGCTTCTGAGAAATGACGTTTCAATTTGACCACTGTCGTTTGCCTTCTTCGAGAACGTGGGAGAGCAATGGTTTAAGCGCCTTTTCGTGATCCGTGCCTTAATGATGGGAGTTAATTTCCCTTTTTGCAATTCCTTTGTTGCCCCTCATTAACTGCTCATTAATGGGGTTACTTTGGTCATCTCCCTTCGTTATAAAAATGGGAGGGAAGAGAGAGTTTGGCTGTTCTCTTTACTGTCGAAGCTCTCTCTCTCACTTTCTGAGTTCTTCTTCAAGCTCATTCTCTGTCGTTTTCAAGTTACTTGATACTCCTGTGCAACTCTTGCGTTTGTGGTGGAGAAAGACTCACGACTGGTAAAGCCTTTCCCCTTTCCTCTTTTTTCTCTCTTCTCTCTTTTTTATGTCGTGTTATCCGTCTCCCCATTTCTTCTGGATTCTGCCATTTCTTCTTTCTTCAACCTTTTAAGTCTCTCTTATTTTCTGAACAGGTAAAATGGCAGATACCCAGGGAAATGATCCCAGAGGGGTCGTTCGTGAGGTGGAGGAGGCTCAACTGCCTCACGAATTGGACCCGTTATACAACTGGGTCAACCGAGATGTGTTGGGGAGTCCGTCTACCATGACGGAGGAGTATTTGACGGAGTTGAAGGAGTCCGGGGTAATATGTGGAGGCGGCGAGGAGGAGAGGCTTTATCGAGTCGAGGTCCCTCGCCGTGGGGAGAGGATCTGTGGCCTAAATTTGGAACATCCGCGTGTCCCACATTGGTTGTGGGTAAACGAGGTTATGTTTACCGAATTTGGTGTTCGGATCCCCTTCACCTCCTTCCAACAGCGTTTGCTCCAACGTTGTTTAGTGGCACCGTCTCAGTTTCATCCGAATGCATGGTCGGCCATTCGGTGCTTCGAACTAGTGACGGAGTTCCTCGAGCTTCCGCAGGATCCCGAGGTGTTTTTATTCCTTTTCATA
>JASCZI010272357.1:22705-38922 GCA_036250425.1 Stylosanthes scabra | reverse complement strand
TACTTTGAGTTGAACTCAATAGCCCTTAATAACCATTGTGAGAACTCATTCCCTGCTTGCATTTGAGCCTGTGCCTCTAAACCCTTTCTGTAAAATAGCTCACTCAAGCGGTAGTAAGTTGACTTGACCAGGGAAGTGATTGGCAGATTGCGAGTGGACCTCATAACCGCGTTGATGCATTCAGAGATGTTTGTTGTCATATGACCAAACCTACGACCTTCATTAGCATGTTGCGTCCACTGACTAAGTGGAATCTCATCCACAAAATTCTTGATCGCTATATTTTGACCAGTTAACCACCCATAATAGTGAGCAAACTCCCTGTGTGATTTTGCATAAGCAGCATTGATGAGTGACTTCTTGAGATTCTTGTTCCTGAAATGGGTCATGAAGTTGGAAGCAATATGTCTGACGCAAAAGACGTGATATGCGTGAGGTGGGCGCCAACCGCCATGCTCATCACTCATTACAGCGTCAATGGACTTGTGGCGGTCCAAAATAACAAGTAGCCCAGGTTGCGGTGTTACCTGCTCTCTTAGGTGTGTCAGGAAAAATGACCAAGCCTCCTTCGTTTCACCCTCAACCACAGCAAATGCAATTGGTAATATGTTCGAGTTTCCATCTTGTGCAATTGCCATCAACAGAGTCCCTCCATATTTACCATACAGGTGTGTGCCATCGATTGAAATCAATGGCTTACAGTGTTTGAACGCTTCAACACACGGTGGGAATGTCCAGAAAACTCGCTGAAACATACAACTGTCTACATCTCCAGGATAGGGTTGGGTGACTAGTTGAACCCATGTACCTAATTAATAAATTTAAGCAGAACATATCAGCATACATGACATGTGATGCGCTAAACAGAGGGAAGCATTTAACATCTTTTATATGAAAGCAAACGAAAACGTCAATCTCTTACCGGGTAAGTACATCTGCATGGCAAATAGCCACCTCGGAAGCTCGTTGTATGAATCCTCCCAGTCGCCGTAAATCTTTGCTATTACTTGTTGCTTTCCGAGCCACACCTTTCTGTATGATGCTTTGAACCCAAAATGTGTCTCCACTGAACCCTGCAATACACTGATGCTTATGCTCGGATCGGCCTGAACCATTGGAAATATTGCATCAGCTATAACCTCGAATCCAACCTACGATGGTCTTGTCTCACTGAGGTTTGCATACACGAATGTGGACCATTGTATCTCCTAACTTCCCATTTTTCGAGTCGCCTGCGATAAGAGATACGGATGCTCCAACGACACACCGGTCCAAACTGAGCACACTGCACTGCATACTTCAATCTGTCACTCTCTAGTATCTTATACTCTACTGCTCTCATGATGTTGTATGTCTTCACAGCAAGCATAACAGCTTCTTTGTTTGAAAATTCCTAGCCAACCTCAAACTCGTCCACAGGATCATCATCAGGACCACCTTGAAACCCATGAGACCCTATATCCATTGCGCCCAAGTTAAGCGTCCTGAAATGTGTTGGATGATCATATGGTCGCCTCAGCTCCGGCTGTGCATATGCGGGTTACGTCTGTCCGAAAAAATTTACCCCTTGCACCTCCTCTTTAGTTTCATCGTCTTCTTCGTCGCCATCCTCCTCCTCTTGCGGGACATCCTCTGGCTCATTATCTACTCCATCATCATCAGAATCATGATTAAGATGATACGGATGGGTGGTTGGATCTCCAATCACAGATTCATCATGACTATCGACCACATCCTCTACTACTTGATCTGTAAATGGGATAGAACCCTCGCTACTGCCCTCGGGCATCCTGTTCAGATCCAGCATTGACCGCCTTATATTTCTTGCCACTCCCCCACCAGATTGTGAGTCAGCCTCCGAGTCATTCCCCTCATCGATTAGAACAACATATAACTCCAACAGGGGAACTGTCCCTAAATGTAAATGCCAGCCACGGATTAGTGCAACGTCTCTATCGTAACGTAGACGAAATCTGCAAAATTAAATTCAACAAAAACCTATTACAAAAAAATTAATCCACAAATAACCAACGCAACAACATTATGAATTTATTTATGAAAATACCTTTTGAAGTGAAAGGTCCCATCCACTACGTGCGGATATCTGTAGTAAACTTTTTGGACTCGTTTTCTGTGCTCTTGCCCAATGCAGTGCAGAATAAAATCTTTAAACTGTTGTAAATCCATCTCTGTATTTGGCCAACAAACAAATATTGGTTGATGGCAACTAAAAACATCATTCCCCTCTTGATCTTTTCTTATTTGACCAGCATAATGTATAGAAATTAATATTCCATCACCCATACTAGTAAAAAATTATGAAAACAAAAGAAAAAACTCGCATATGTTAGAGAATGGAGAAGAGAGGGGGTAGAGTGAGAAAGGAATTGAAGATATATGAGTGCTGAGCGCTATGGGGTCGTATTTATAGAAGGAGCTAGTACCAAGTTCGCCTGATAGAGTGGCACAGTAGGGTTGAACTTCAAGTTCGCCAATTAGTTCATATTCGCCAATCAGCATGGCAGACAACATGATGTTCGCCTATTAAACTGGCGAACTTGGTGCAGAATTCACTTTTTGGCACCAAGTTTGCCCCACTCTGAGGAAAACTTGCTTTTTTAACCTAGTCTGCCACAGAGTTGGGCGAACATGCTGCAGGCACAAAAAGAAAGTTGAATCCTGGTAATTAAAAACTAAATCATTTATTTCTGGAAATAAAAATTTGTTTTATTTTATTTCAGAAAATTTTCCATTAAAAATATGGAAACATTTTATCAACCCAATAGTGATGGAGCTATTACTACTTCTTAGTTAATCATCATTAAAAATGCTTCCCATTTATCCACACAAGTATAAAAATATGAAAAAAAAAAAGTTAAATGAGCAAACATTTTATTCAATCAGATTTAATTGAACTGCACAATATTTTATCATATAAATATATATTAACAATTTATTAAATATATATAAATAATACAAGATAGTAATTGTATATTTATTTTACTCAATCAAACACTTTTATCCATTCTCATAAAAAACGCTCATCAACAATCGGCCTACTTTTTTGTTGTCGTTGTCTTCTTTTTTATTGTCGTTGTCATCTTCATCATCATCATTTTTTTTTTCTTCCTATTTTTCCCATCCTTTGTCATTATCGTCGTGGTCTTCTTCTTTTTGGAAGAAGGAATAAAAAGAGGAAGAAGAAGAAGAGAAGAAAAAAGAGGAAAAAAAGAAATGAATCGAAATATATTACTGAAATGAATCAAAATCTATTAATAAATTTAATACAAAATTAGCAAATAACAATACGTTGAATTTCTTAGTAAGAACAAAAAGAAGAAGAAAGAAACCAAAATATACTACTAATAATACTAATAAAAGGAAGAAGAAGAGGGTGATGAGAAGGAAGAAAAAAGAAGAAAAATTGAACCGAAATATATACTGAAATGAATCAAATTTACTATTAAATCGAATACAAAATAACTGGTTTAAATAAGAGTAAGAATAAGAAGAAGAAAACAATTTAAATATACTACTGAAATAAATCAAAATTTACTATTAATCGAACACAAAACAACAAGTTGAAATAAAAGGAAAAATAAGAAGAGAAAGAAAAAAAAAGAAAAAATGAACTGAAAGGTACTATTGAAACAAATTAAAATTTGCTACTAAATCGAGCATAAAATAGATAATAACAACCTATGAAGCATGGACATTTCGTTGAGTTGGTGTGTCCATATGTCGGACACGTTTCGGACACGACATCCACTGACACTCGTCCGACACACGTGTCTTTCGTGTCACATCCGTCCTTAAAAAAAAAAATTACCTTTTCGCACACACGTAACACTTCAAAATATCATCACGTGTTCGCGCGTCCAACTTTATTCTTAACTTATGTATTTAAAATGAGTTTAAACGTAGTATATATTACTATTTTTCAAAACTAAAAGTTAACTTAAATATTTTATATAATTAAAAAAATTAAAAATATTTAAAAATAATAATTTAAATTTTAATATAAATAAAATATCAAGATATTATTATAATTTTTTTAAAAAATACATTATATTTTATATATATGTCGTGTCCACGTGTCATATGAAAAATTGAGATTGGTGTGTTGGCATGTCGTGTCCCGTGTCCGTGTCAGTGTTCGTGCTTCATAGATAACAACAAAGTTGAATTTTCCAGTAAAAAGAAAAAAAAGAAGACAGAAGAAGAAATTATCCGAAATATGCTAATAAAATGAATCAAAATCTACTACCAAATCGAACACAATACAACAAATAACAAGTTAAATTTTCTAGTATACATATTCACAACACGAATATAAATAAGCTAATTGATTAAAAAATATTAAATTTAGAATAAACAAAAAAATTACAAATAAAAGTAAGAAGAAGAAGTAGTAACAAAAAGAAACAACAATAATGCAATGGAGAATAAAATAATGTTGACGACGGCCAGACACAAAAGAAGATACGAATATTGAAGTAGGAGGAGGATGAGGAGGAAAGAAAGAGATGAAGCAAAGATAAGAAAATGAGGAAGATGTTGAGGATGACGACAACACAAAAGCAGATGAAAAAACGTGTATGTTAGGAGTTAGGAATATTTGATTGAACTCGATTGTGAAAATAAGTGTATCCGTGTAGGCACGCTTTTAGAAAATTATATTTTTAGGTCCTCTTTACTTATCTCGGACTCTCCAAACCTGGAATTCACTATACACGTATCTTGGGCCCACAGAGTCCAGAATATGCCCAAAATTTTTTTACAATACCACTACACATCGAAGTAAATATACCAGCCAAGTCCCCAAGTCCAACCAAGCATTTTTACACCACTCTCACTCATTATTGTGAAAACACACGCGCCTTAAAAAAACAACGAGGAAATTGAAAACGGCTTTGGCAAGAGCTAATTCTCCTCCCTGAAAAAACGGAAACCGTCCCACACCCACTCACTCACTCACTCTCCTAATTCAAAATGCGTTTCTTCTTCTTCTTCTCTGTTATTGCAGCACCATCGTCGTCGTTACTGCAGCCGCCACCATCGTCATTGTGGCCGTTGCCGTCATCGTCGCTGTCTCCGTCCTCCTCCTCCTCCTTCTTCTTCTTCTTCTTCTTCTTCTTCATTGTTGTTGGTGTTGGTGTTGTTGCTGGTGTTGTTGTAGTTATTATTGGTGTTGTTCTTGTTGATGACAAACTGAATTGATTATTTTAAAAAAATCGAAACGGATCTTGAAGACAAGCAGAAATAGATTTAGAACAAAAACAGAAATGGATTTAGTATAAAAAACTGAATTGAATATTAAAAAAAACAGAAACGAATTTTGAATGGAAATAGAAACGGTTTTTGAATGAAAACAGAAACAGATTTTGAATTAAAAACTGAATTGGATTTTCATGAAAACAGAAACGAATTTTGAATGAAAGTAGAAACGGATTTTCTTCTTTTACGCCTAGGCGTGATTTTGATAACGAACTCAAAGAGAAACGGATTTTGAATGAAAGTATAAACGGATTGTAATATATAAAAACTGAACGGTTTTGAAAGTAGAAACGATTTTAAATGAAAATAGAAACGGTTTTGAAATCAAAGTAGAAACGATTTTGAATGAAAACATAAACGGATTATTGAAAGTTACCACTCAAATGTACTCATCTTATTCTTCTTCTTCATTATCATCATCTTCTTGTTCTCCTCCTCGTCCTCCTCTATATTTTGTTCATCTTCTTCCTCTTTCTTCTTCCTTCTTCCGTATTATCTTTCTTTTTCCTCGTCAATGGCATCATGATCGTCGTCGTTCTTCTCCTCATCGTTGTCGTCATCGTCACTGTAAAAAGTTGCAGAATGAAAACGCAGTTGCAGAACGAAAATGCAGGGATTTGTGATAAAAGAGGAAGGAGACAAATCATGGATTTGTGATTTCAAAAAATGGAAAAACCTAATACTCCTATTAATGAAAGACGCGTGAGGTGTGGTGACTTGGTTAGACTTGGTTGTTAAAAAAGCTTGGTTGTGTATAATTATTCATTTTTTTTATATGTATCTCTGGTTTGCTTAGTCTGAAATTCAACTAAAATAAAATTAAATGTATATTTAATATCTCGTTGTTTTGGAAAGTGTGTATTTGATATTTTTTGTTTTAGAGAATGTATATTTAGTATCTATTTGTTTTGAAAAATGTAATAAATGATAAACAAAATCAGTTATTATTTAAGTAAGGAAGATCTAAAAATATAATTTCCTCGAAACGTGTTTATTTTTGTAAATTTAATATTTTTTATTTATTTAAAAAAATCCATATATATGGTGATTGGTGGTACAACTGTACAAGATAACTAAAACCCTTAAAATATGAGTAATGCTAGGTAATCAACACAATAATAACCAATAATAGCCAATAATAAGTAATCATCTAAAATTAAAAAATAGATCATCTAAGAAAATAAAATAGATCATCCAAAACATCTAAAAAATAGAATTGATCATCCAAAAAATTATATATCTTCAATGACATAGTTCACGGTTTTAAAGCAATTAAAATCAACATAATCTATGAAGAAGAACAGAATGATTGTTCAAACAATCACAAACAAAAATAGAAAATATTGATACCACCACTGCCTTTATTGGATGAATGTCTTCAAATCAAACTCCATAATCATGTTGATGCCTCCATAGTCAAAGCTCGAAGAATAGGCTTTAATGGAGGTCTCTCTCAAAATCATTGATGGCTAGTTGAAACGCGAGAAACGCCCCCAAAGTGAATCGATGAAGGCAGCACCACCATGATGGAAGCTTGAAGATGATGGAGGTCTCTGACAAAGTTGTTGATGGAGGAAGAAACATAAGGAAGAAGCACGTTGTGTTTAGCTGGTTTATACGCAAGGTAACAGTGGTCTTCATGTGTTGGTTACTCAGAGTTTCTCTTAAAATATTAGATAACAATAGAATTTAAAATTTAAACATGAAATCTTTTTAATTTTTTTTAACTCTTCCAAAATTTAAGGATATATTTTACCCAAAAATAATAAGTCACCAAAAAAAAAAGAAAAAAGTAAAAAACCTAAAAATAATAATAAAAGCAAGCGTATAGAAGAAGGAACAGGGTGATGTTTTGAATTCTCCGTCCCTCTCAGACTCAGTTACTACGAAATCTCCTTCACACCACTCAATTAGGTAACCGCCATCTCCATTATAGCCTTTTGCACTTTCTTCGTTTCTTCTCAACCTTCAAACCTCTCTCTCTCTCTCTCTCTCTCACTCTGTGTATGTGTGCAAGTAAACATTTTTTTAAAACCCCATTTCAAGGTTTGTCTAAAGTTTTGATCTTTATAAAGTGTTTTCATGCAACCAAAGTCCTTTTGTTTTTGGGGTTAAACGAAAATGTAAAAAAAGTTTGATTCTTTATTCTCTTTAATGATAGCATGGAAGGTTCAGAACCTGTGTTGGATATAAGCTCCGATGAAGAACAACCATTTTTGGAAGAAAGTGAGGCAAATAATATCATTGATTATGAGGATATGATAAATGAGTGGTTGGTCATGCCCCATGAAGAAGAATCAGACCAAGACCATGTTGCTGTGAATGAAGTTGACTACAAGTCAAAGTCTTCAGCACCAACGCCAAGTGTGAAAGGCATGCAAGATGATAATGATGATGATGATTGTGTGATTCTAGATGGTGATCCTGAAAGAGATGTAACCACCTCTGTGGTGGAGGAGGAACCCACCACAGCTGCCTCTGAATCAGATGAGTTGCTTCTTGTTGGGGAGAAGGGTCAGGTCTGGTGTTCTCTCCATTTTTGTTGCCCAGTGTTTATTCTCTCATTTTCTTGATGTCAATGCATATCAAATTGTGTATACCTAGAATTGTGTATTTTTGTCTTTTGTGAGTTGTGTTTTTTTTTTTTTTTAATTTTTAAAATCATAAATGTTACTATTTTGAGATTTGAGATTCTTCACCAAGTGTTTGAGTTTGAGGGTTTGCAAGACCAGTGGTTACAATGGCTTAAAAAGAGTGAAATAGACTTCACTTTACTCATCAAGTTGCTTTCTTTCCCTCCAAAATCCTAACTTGCAAACACCCTATGTTAAGTAATTTGTTTATTTAAACTTCTCTTAAGTGATAATGGAGTATGATAGTTTGTTTGTGGACTCAACTTGATTGAGATCCTAGAAGTTTATGGCTGAATGTTGCTAACTCAATCCATAGTATTTGGAAGAAAGCATAGCCCAAGAATCTTTCTGAACATAGTTTCTGTAACATTTTAGATGCATAGTTTCATTTTTGTTTATAACTTGCAGGTTGCATGCAGAGATTTTCCTCATCCACGGCATCTTTGTGTCAAATTCCCCTTCTCTTCCACCTCCCATGAGCAGCACTGTGAACAGGTGAAGTGAAGATCATAATTCTTAACTTAATGCTAATTGCTATGCATAACTTAAGCACTTATCTGGTGTCTTTTTTTTTTCTTCCTATATGATTATTTATTTGATGTTGTGCAGTGCTATTGTTATGTATGCGACTCGCTATCACCATGTCAATTGTGGGGCAATGGTCTTTCAAGTGCAGATCACTGTCATGCAACTGCAAAATCATCGATGTGGAAATCACTTAGGAAAGATTTCAAGTTGGGAAAGACTGCTCCAATACCAGCATCAACCAATTATGGCACTTCATTTGAGGCTGTGAATGCCTTACACAACCACCAGTTTTCTCCAGATTCTCCATTATTGAATCAGTCATGGAATCAAGCATACACTCAAAATTCTATATTTTTGAATCAAGTCTCCATGCCAATTAACATTCCTTTTTGTTCCAACACCAACCCTACACTTTCACATGGTGCAAACCATGCTAGATCTTCCGAGTCATCGATTCCTTTAGCAAGGAGAGGATACCAGTCCAATTCTGTTCCAAGGCAGTTGCTAGGTGTACAAAATCACACCATCCAAAGGGCGCGAGTTCATCGCACATTCAGCTCAAGCCCTCAGAACCTCCATTCTCATATGATGTCCAGAGGAGTAAACAGTGTGGGGAGCATACCAACGGTGTTCAACTCTTCTCATGATTCTTTAGGCCTCAACAATCATGTTGGTTCGGTGCAGGCACAGCAATATGGTAGATATCATCATGCAACTCTATTTTCAAATACTGGAACACCTTATTTGCCGAGTGATAATGGTATTGTCCCCAATGCCTTAGGGTATCCACAACCAATCTCTGGAAATGCCACCTTGAACGACATTGATGTAAATAGAAATCAGCATCTAAGTGAGCATCAAATTGGAAATCCAAATGGAATTGCTCAACTTGGTGAAAGTCAAACTGAATGTGTAGGAAGGGAAGATTTTTCAAGCACTTGGAATCTACAGAGCTTAAGATCCTTAAACCAATTTGATGGAATCAATAACTTGCTTTTCAAGTGAAGAAGAATATGTCCCAGTTGTTGGGGCTATCCCATCTGCACATGGAAAGCTTTTTATTTGATTTTGATGACTCCTGAAACGGTTTGGAACTGGAAACATGCCTAGCTTAGCAATGTTGCCAATGATGATGGTTGAATGCATTGAAGGTGATGGTTGAATGATGATATGCTACAATGACTTTTTTTGTTGTTGTTAATATTTATAACTTATTTAGAATCTATGGCATCCCTGCATATGGCTAATCAAGTTGTGCTAACTTCTATTATTATTAATTAATGTGTCTATTTTAGGTGTTGGTTTTTATTATTTTTAGAAAAAATTACCAAAACTACCCTCGAAAGATTCAAACATTCAAACACTGATAAAATTATTTATCAAAGATGGGTTGTAACCAAACCTTAATAAAAGGCTAACACCGTTAAGTGAATGTGCCATGTGTAATGTTAATTGCTGACATGGAAATTAATAAAAATTTGCATTTTTTTATTCTAGGCAAAAGTAGAATTGGGGAAATCACCCATTGATTCGCTCGCTGAAACACTCACTCACCATTTCCACTCACTTGAGCAAAATGCCCTAACGGAGATAGTCGTTTATGTCGGTGGCGGAAGATTGCAAGCCAGCCGCCACTTCCATTGCTTCCTTCTTCTTCTCTCAACTCCGATTCTGTCAGAAGCCAAGCCCAATGAAGTTGTCCCGTGATCGTGTCGTCACCGTCACAGTGCTCCATGCTGCGTCGTCGTCGCCTCTTTCTCCTGGTCGCCGTTCGTCTGCCATGTTTCGAAGCTACCATTTGTTTACTCTGCCTCCTGAAATGTCTTTCCGAATCCCTCGTCTTCATTTCATTATATATTTTCATTTTCCCCAAAGTTTATTGACGATTATGAAATCTAAAGAGAGTGATGGATAACCTTTGTAATTATGTTTAATTTTCTATTTCTGGAGTAGGCTATTTTTTTTGGGGGGTCGCATTCTGCCACTGTCAAATAATGTGGATTAGAGTTTTCTTTTTTATATATATGATGCTCTGTTTTTTGACTTTTTTCCTTCTCTTCTTCAATTTAATGTTGTGTTTGTATCTCTCATTTGCTTCAGATTTTGTTTATGAGTTTCTAGTTTTTAATTTTGTGGCTATTACTATATATATCTATAGAAATTGAAGGGAGAATGTAGAATATTGTGCGTTTTGGCATTTTTAGGAAATAGAACACTGTTTAGGGTCAATGTGACATATACATATCAGACAATTCCTCTCTTCTCTTCTGTGTTCATAACTCATTTTAGTTGAGAATCTTATTTCATAGTCTTAATTATCATTCTGCGTTGTTGTGTATTTTCATCGTCTTAATTATATTAGGGTTTCAATTTGGGAGAGGAGGAAGAAGAAGACCATGGGGCCAGATGAAAGAGAAGGATGATATATGGGTAACAAGGCCAAATCACTTCTCATAGTCCCATTGAAAGCCTACATCAGCAATTAACATTAACGATTGGTTAGATTTGTGAAAGGAACCTATCTTTGATGGATAAAAAATTCATTTTTTTTTTATAGGTAATTTTGTCAGCGTTCGAATCTTTCCTGGGTAGTTTTAGTAATTTTTTCTAATTTTTACCTTGCTATCTTCTTTTCCTTGCAGTTATGTCTAACTGTCTAAGGATTCAGTTTAATTTTGGAATCAGTAAATAACTAACACTATCACTACTTCACTAGCACCGCAAAATATATGCTTCTTGTGGGATGAAACAAATCTATTAATGTTGTTAATTTATATGATATGATTAAGATAGGTGACACTAGATTAAAGATGAATAGGCCTTATTGATCAAAAGAAGGTAAAAAAAAAAAAAAAAGACAATTTTAAGATGAAAAGGTGTTTGCGGTAAAGAGTTATGTGTAAAATTATTTAAAAAAATTATTAAAAATAAAATGACACATTTTTCTAAAAAAAATCTATTTATTTATGAGTGATCTTTATCTCTTCAACGTTGCAACTCTTCACCATAGTAGGTAAAAAAAAAAAAAGGACAAAAGGAATACATTTATAAATTCTTTTCTTGAAAAATTTTCTCAATATAATGAAATATATCTTTTTTAATATAGACTTGCCAATACATCTATTTTTTTAGTTAGACTCATTTTAACATGTCTTTAGTCTAGGAATTTTTTTTATATATAAAAAAGAAAGATTAAAACATAGTTTGAAACGAATATCACAAGTGTTCCGGATATTGGGCCTGAACCGCCCGACCCAAATCCAATACAAGCCTCTTTCGAGCCAATTAAGCCAACCACGAAGACCCAATCTTCGCCATTGAGATGGGCCATTCATTGAAGATCCTTCACAAAAGGATTAAATCCTAGACGGATCCTCACATATTCGCATGGATTCTATCTCCTACAAAAATAGATCATATCAATCTACAATCCAACTTTCGAAAAAAATATCAATCTACAATCCGAAACGGATTCCTTCTTTGGACTTATCGGGACCATGACGAGTATATAGGGGAAGATCAATTCTCCCCGGGTATGTCGTTCTAAACCCTTACTCAATAAACCATTAGCCTTCATCTTGGTATTGCCGAAGGTACATCCTGTACAACGAGCAAACGACGATATCGTGTTTGAAATATAATTTACGCCCTTATAAAAGTACAATATTAATTAGTGGTTGGTCATGCCAGTTGAAGAAGAATCAGACCAAGACCATGTTGTTGTGAATGCACCAACGCCAAGTGTGAAAGGCATGCAAGATGATAATGATGATGATGATTGTGTGATTCTGGATGGTGATCCTGAAAGAGATGTAACCACCTCTATGGTGGAGGAGGAACCCACCACAGCTGCCTCTGAATCAGATGAGTTGCTTCTTGTTGGGGAGAAGGGTCAGGTCTGGTGTTCTCTCCATTTTTGTTGCCTAGTGTCTATTCTCTCACTTTCTTGATGTCAATGCATATCAAATTCTATATTATCCCCACTCTGATATACCTAGAATTGTGTATTGTTGTCTTTTGTGAGTTATGTTTGTTTTTTTTAATCATAAATCATAAGTGTTACTATTTTTAATCAAATTGTATCTTTCTGAACATAGTTTCTGTGACATTTTAGATGCATAGTTTCATTTTTGTGTATAACTTGCAGGTTGCATGCAGAGATTTTCCTCATCCGCGGCATCTTTGCGTCAAATTCCCCTTTTCTTCCACCCCCATGAGCAGCACTGTGAACAGGTGAAGTGAAGATCATAATTCTTAACTCAATGATATGCATCACTTAAGCACTTATCTGGTGTCTTTTTTCTATATGATTATTTGTTTGATGCTGCAGTGCTATTGTTATGTATGTGACTCGCTATCACCATGTCAAGAGTGGGGCAATGGTCTTTCAAGTGCAGATCACTGTCGTGCAACTGCAAAATCATGTGTGTGGAAATTTATTAGGGAATATTTAAAGTTGGACAAGACTGCTCCAATACCAACTTCAACCAATTATGGCACTTCATTTGAGGCTATAAACCATGCTAGATCTTCCGAGTCAGCGTTTCCTTTAGCAAGGAGAGGATACCAGTCCAATTCTGTTCCAAGGCAGTTGCTAGGTGTACAAAATCACACCATCCAAAGGGCACGAGTTCATCGCACATTCAACTCAAGCCCTCAGTACCTCCATTCTCATGTGATGTCCAGAGGAGTAAACAGTGTGGGGAGCACACCTCCAAACTCTCACATAAATCATTAGCCTTCATCTTAGTATTGCCGATCACGTCGGTTGTCCCAACCCCTTGAAGCTACTTCCTGTACAACAACCAAAGGACGATATCGTGTTTGAAATGTAATCTACGCCCTTATAAAAATACACTATTAATTAAATATATATTTTGATTAATTATTTAAATTCTCGCACCAAAATTCCATTAAAAGTGCAAGACAGTTTATGTTCTGAGGTAGTTGTTTTATTTGAGTTTGATTTGTGATTTGAATTTAATGGTAGATTTTGTAAATGTATGGTATTTTAGTTACGTTAGGTTTTTTTAGTTCCATGAGTTTAATTAAAGGTTTAGTTAGAGTTTGATTGTTGGGATTTTGGTAAAAAAATTTTAACGTTTGATTTGTGAGTTTATTAGTGTTTGATCAAAAGGTTTAATTAGATTTAATCAATAAAATAAATTATATGTTTAATGTTAGGTCTTTTGGAGTTTGTTTTGTAAATTTATTAGTGTTTGATTTTTATGTTTCTTAGGTTTTATTTTGATGGGAGATTTAGTAGAGTTTGATTAGTGAAATTATTAGTGTTTAATTAAAAATTTTGTTGTATTTTCCGTTCAGACTATAGGTCTAATAAAAAGTTGTTAGAAATTTGTGATTTTTAAATATTTAATTTTAAAATTAATTGAATTAGGTAGATTTAAACTTTGAAATTTGATTTTTTTTAATATTATTACTCTAATAGGCTCGACATATTTTTATACCGGTATTAAATTGATGTCGGTTTAAATGGGCTTACAACTAGAGGAATTGTACAAAAGTTTAATGAAGCGTGGATGTTTTATAGTTACATAATATCAACATTTTAAGAGTTATGCCTTACTCAAACTTTCCAAGTAAAAAGATGTTTGTGATTTTTTTTTATTAAAAAACAAGAAAAAGGAAAAAATTTTTTTAAAGAATTTTGGATTCGACGGATCAACGATTTAAAAAGGAGCCAAATATAATGCAAGAAGTGTCCTTTTCAGACTCCAAGTTAAGTAAATGAGGCAAGTGGATCTATATGATCATAACAAAGTTACATAATAAAATCTTACTGACTTATTTTGATATTGTGGGCTCATAAGCTAGAAAATGATTATAAAGAAATCAAGAAATGATTTTATAAATCTGCAATGTAAACTTTATTGTGTATTTTACTATTTTGAATTTTGCTTTTTACACCTTCCCATACAAAATAGGAAAAAGAAATGCCCTCAGAATCCAAAATAAACATATAATATATGAAATAAATCAGTCCATTTTAGGAAAAAGATGATAATTTTAGATTCAAAAGACAGTTTTCAAACTGTAACTTGCTTTTCATGTTCTTTTCAATCTTGTTTTATGGATTATCATACATATTTATAGCACTAAAACCAGCTAGCTAAACATCCATTCATCATTTCTTCCCTCCATCATCAAGGTTAGTACTAACTGCTATCTGAAACATTCTCTTGAAATGTTTTCAACATTGGTCTTATTCATAGTGTTAACCGCCATAATTTAATGATTATATGCATTTCATGTTCAGATAAGTGTTGAGCAAAACAAAGGGAAAGGCTTAATGGCACCTAATGAAAACTCAGCAACAGAGTTAACAGCACTTGTTGTGGATGATGATAGACAATTAAGGATGATTCATCAGAGGATGCTGAACAAAGTTGGAGTGAAGAATCAGGCAGTGGAGAATGGCAAAGAAGCTGTACAAATTCATTGCTCTGGTCAAGGATTTGACCTCATTCTCATGGACAAGGAAATGCCTTTGATGAATGGCATTGAGGTAAGTATTCATTAAATACTTTAACATATGAAAAAATAATATGTAAGACTTAATAAATTGTTGCATGTTTTTCATGTATAGGCAACAAAGGAACTTCGGTCAATGGGAATTTGTAGCACAATTGTTGGGGTGTCATCTCACACAAAGGAAAAGCAAATACAAGAATTTATGGAAGCAGGGCTTGATGATTATCTAGTCAAACCCTTAAACCTTGCTAAGCTGCGTTCAATTCTTGATAAGATCATGTGAACCCAAAACTATTCTGTGATTGATGCAAGAGGAGAACACAAGTCAGAACCAGTGTTCTACCATTTTTAAGTTTTTTTTTTTTGGTGGGTCGAATCAAATAATGACCAAATTACCTTAATTGTACTTTCACTGCCATATTATCATATATGGTAATTGAGCAATTGACACATTTTTTTGTGTAGAACAAAAAAAATTTCTTTTAAGTTACAAAAGAATAACTATTGTTCCTGATGCCAACGATTCAGCTTTTATCAGACACAAATGATAACCGGGAAATCTTCAACACAATTAGTGCATATTTAAATTTCTGTATGTTATTGTAAAATTACACGTAAAAAATGTACAGTATAATACTACTCAGCCACATGGAAGATCCTAAGAAAGTTTGGGGAGCTATAACAATTTCATCATTCCTAGTGCACAAAATACTCTGTTGGAAAGGTCGGTATTAGCCAGAAGAACAATGCTTGGGGTCAAGTACATATTTCTTGGTCACTCTTTTATTTGTCATCCCCTTCAGCATTTACCATCTAATGTTAGCGATTGCAAGTGGTGACTCCATAATCCAATCATTTATCTTCTTCCTCGGAGTCCGACTTTGCAAACACTGGCTCAGGTTGAGTATCTGCATATGCTGGAGCAATGAACTTCGGATCCTTTGCTGCTGCGTCAGCGTATTTCAATATGGCTTCCCTTGGATCCTCCTCCATCCATGTCTCCTTGATCATACCTCCTTGCTGCAATTGCATGAAAATATAAGTACCTTGCATTGTCATATTCTGTAGCATGAAACGGTTTAAGTACATGAAAAATGACGAGAAACACAGACGACAACAATTACCTTCATAAGATACTGGGTCAGTAAGCTTCCTTGACTTGCACCGACCCGTCCACCAAAGCCAGGTCCTGTTATGGGAAGTTCAGGCTTGTGGGACTTCAATGGATCCTTTAGTACTTTCTCTCGTTGGCGCTTGCGGCTTGGCTGATCTCTAAACAGTGGTAAC
>JASCZI010272356.1:12824-31269 GCA_036250425.1 Stylosanthes scabra | reverse complement strand
TGTCATTTCATGGTAAAAGGAGGAATAGTACTTGGCCACCAAGTTTCGAAACTAGGAATAGAAGTTGATAAAGCAAAAATTGAAATTGTTGAGAAATTACCACCCCCTGTTAATGTTAAAGGTGTGAGAAGCTTTTTAGAACATACAGGTTTTTATAGGAGGTTCATCAAGGACTTCTCAAAGATTGCCAAGCCATTGAGTAATCTACTAGTAAATGATGTCCCTTTTGATTTTAATGATGATTGCTTGCATGCCTTTAAAACTCTTAAGGAAAAGTTGATTACTGCACCTATTATATCACCCCCTGATTGGTCTTTGCCATTTGAGCTAATGTGTGATGCTAGTGATTTTGCAATAGGAGCCATGTTAGGACAAAGAAAGAACAAGCTCTTACATGTTATTTACTATGATAGTCGATTCTAAATGAGGCACAAAGGAATTACACTACCACTGAAAAAGAATTACTTGCCGTAATTTTTGCTTTTGATAAGTTTAGACCATATTTGATTGGTTCTAAGGTGATTGTGTATACTGACCTTGCCGCTTTGAAGTATTTGTTGTCAAAACAGGATGCTAAACCAAGATTGATTAGGTGGGTGATTTTGCTGCAAGAATTTGATGTTGAAATCCGTGATAAGAAGGGAACCGAAAATTCAGTAGCCGATCACTTGTCTCGCATTGACCAACTCAAAAATCAACTTCCCTTTCCACCGGTGAATGAAGAATTTCCGGACGAGCAACTTTTCTTGGTAATAACAGCCCCATGGTTTGCAAATTTTGCAAATTATAAGGCTGGAAAAATTATTCCAAGAGAAATCAGCAAGAATGCAAGAAACAAGCTCATACATGACTCAAGATACTATCTATGAGATAATCCTTACCTCTTTAGAAGATGTACAGATGGTTTGATAAGGAGATGTGTCTCGGATGAGGAAATCCCTTCGGTTTTATGGCATTGCCATGTCTCGGATTATGGAGGCCACTTTAGTGGAGATAGGACAGCCACTAAAGTTTTGCAAAGTGGTCTCTATTGGCCCACTATATTCAAGGATTCACACAACTTTGTTAAGAAGTGTGATCAATGCCAAAGATCCGGAAACATCTCAAGAAAGCAAGAAATGCCTCAAAACTATATCCTTGAGCTAGAAATATTTGATTGTTGGGGTATTGATTTCATGGGACCATTCTCATCTTCTTACTCAAATGAATACATTTTAGTTGCTGTGGATTATGTGTCTAAATGGGTTGAAGCTATAGCTTTCCCAACTAATGATTCTAAAGTTGTTTTGAAATTTTTGCAGAAGAATATTTTTTGCAGGTATGGAGTTCCTAGGACATTGATCAGTGATGGAGGAACTCACTTTTGCAACAAGTATTTGGAAAGCCTTCTTCAAACTTATGGAGTCAAACACAAAATAGCAACCCCTTATCATCCACAAACAAGTGGACAAGTTGAGGTTTCCAACAGAGAACTAAAGAGAATTCTTGAGAAAACAGTGAATGCATCAAGGAAGGATTGGTCTAGAAAGCTTGATGATGCACTTTGGGCATATAGGATAGCTTTTAAGACCCCCATAGGAATGTCACCATACTAATTATTTTATGGAAAAGCTTGCCACCTACCCCTTGAGTTGGAACACAAGGCATATTGGGCACTCAAAATCCTCAACATGGATTACAAAGTTTCAGCAGAGAATAGGAAACTCCAACTAAATGAATTGGATGAATTCCGAAATGAAGCTTATGACAATTCAAAGATCTATAAGGAGAGGACCAAGAAGTGGCATGACAAAAGAATACAAAAGAGAGTCATAGAGCCTGGAAAAAAGGTGCTTTCGTATAATTCAAGGCTAAGGTTGTTCCCTGGAAAGTTGAAGTCTAGGTGGTCCGGACCATTCACAATTCTCAAAGTTTCACCCTATGGTCATTGTGAAATTCAAAATGACAAGGATGTAACAAAGTTTGTAGTAAATGGTTAAAGGTTGAAGCAATACTAGAGTGAGGAGTTTGACCCTCACCAACAAGATACACCTCAACATTAGCAAAGAAAAGTCAAGCTCAAGACATAAAATGAGCCCTTGATGGAGAAAACCATTCTATGTATCCTTTTTAGTGTAGTTTTTCATTTTTATCATCACTTAGAAAACTAATTATGTTACTAACCATTGGTGATTGGTTTGGCTTGGTTTATGCAGGAAAAATAGTATTCTGCAGAATGGACTACCATATGTATTTATGCAGAATTTTACCAAAACATATACTTCATTATATGCTTTTGGTTTGCTTTGATATATGATGGTTAATATAGTTAGGAATTGGGAAACATATGCATTTCTAACAAGCATCTTGCAAGCTTGGTTTGATAGGATAATAAGTTAGGAAAACTAACATTGATTTTGCAGGAAAGATGCTTGGAAGAATTCTGCAGATCTTTGCAGATTTTAAAGGGAATTTGTGATTGATTAAACTCTAAGCTAGCTTGATTTTGTTATTGTCATCTAAGTTAGATTTAGCATTTAGAATAAGGGCAAGTGGCACCAAACTAAGTTTGGTGTCCCAAAGCTTAGTTTTAGGCATCAATCATGCATGGCAACCAATTCTGCAGAATCTAGCATTCTGCAGAATTTGGTTCATTAGCAAAACCATGCATAATTCATCTCTAAATGCTCATTCATCATGCAATCTAGCTTCAAAAACTAAGTTTGGTGTCTCTTAAATCATCTAGCATGTTTTAGTGGTTAATTACATTGAATATAGATTGGAATTTCAATTAGAAGTTGGCTAAATTTTTTTGGTTTTGCAGGTTGCAGGAATGAAGAACACTGCATTCGAAACGCCTAGGCGTGGCTGAGCCATAGCGTGCAACACCTTCGTATTTCCCAAGCTCATCTCACCAACGCCTAGGCGTGTAACTTCACGCCTAGGCGCCACAGAGCCAACCCCAACCATTTCCCAACCACAACACACCTTCCACCAACATCCTTCCCCTCAGCCAACCAACGCCTAAGCGTGCCATCCCACGCCTAGGCGTTGGCACATCACCCTGACCCCTTTCCTGCATATCATCCCATCAACGCCTAGGCGTGCCAACCCACGCCTAGGCACCACAACAACACCCTAACCCACCCTGCAATCATGCCTAGACATGCCAAGCAACGTCTAGGCGTGTTGATGACTAACCCCAACCATCTCCAAATATTTCAACCCAACGCCTAGGCGTCAGAAGCAACGCCTAAGCGCCTGCAAGCCAACCTGCCCACACCCTGCATCACGCCTAGACGTGCCAAGCAACGTCTAGGCGTGTTTCCTTAAACCACAAAAGCCACACCTCAACGCCTAGGCATGCAAGGGCCTCGCCTACGCGTCTGTCAACTTAACTAACCCAAACCCAAGCCTATCCCACCAACGCCTAGGCATGCTGCCTCACGCCTAGGCGTCACACCCCAATTCCCAACATCACCCCAATCACGCCTAGACGTGCCAAGCAACTTCTAGGCGTGTTCCGCACCTCACTATCACCCAAACCCCACCACGCCCAGGCGTCTCGAGACACGCCTAGGCATTCCCAACACACACCCTCACTTCCCACACCCAATTCCATTAATCCCCAAATTTGTTGCAGCCACGCCTAGGCGCCAGACTTCATGCCTAGGTGTTGGCAGCACAGCCTGCAACAATACACTTACACGCTTAAGCGTGCCCCAACCCCCACCTACCCACATTAACTACACCCTATCTGCAGCAATCCCCACACCCCCACTTCCACCAATCACATCCAATCCTTGGATTACACCACGCTCAACCAACACTCTATTTAACCCACGCCTCAGACTCCACATTTCACACAAACCCTAAACGCCTAAGCGTTGAACTACCCACCTCCCACACTCACAATCCTATTCTGCAGAATCCAAGTCTGCAACATCAACCCAGCCCCCACCATATTTTTCTCTGCACACCTCACCACTTACACATCAACTCTGCTCCTCCCTTCCCTTCTTCCTCACTCTACTTCATATTTCTGCACCACACACATTTCCTGAACTAATCACCTTTTCTGCATATTTTTTTTCCAAAATCCTGCAGACTCTATCATTTGCTTGAGGATAAGCAAACCAACAAGTTTGGTGTGGCTCGTTCATACTTCACTCATCATGGATTCTTCATCAACCTACCACTATGATCAGCATCTTTTCAGGGCCTCTCATCACCAAGAAATATACCAAAAGTATATTCACAAGAAAGGAGTCACACTAGAAAAGAGTTTTGATCTTCAAGAAGGCCAATACCCTGAAGTTGGTGAACAAATCCAGCTTCGAGGATGGAGAAGACTCAGCAAGCCAAGGATGAAAATTAGCTAGGATTTGGTGCTAGAATTATATACAAATGCAGTAAGAACAGAGGAAGAACTTGCAAGTGGAGAGGACTATCCATACACAAGTTTTGTCAGAGGGACAGAGGTTGATTTCTCTGCTGCAAAAATCAGAGAAGTGCTAAGGATTAGACACATGACCTTGGGTGCAGAAACAGACTTCAAGACAAGGCAATATGAGGATCAGAGGTTGGATGAGGTGATCAGAGACATCTGCATGCCTGGAGCTCAATGGAAAATGAGTTCTAGCCACCCCCTCACCCAATCCAATTGAGGAGGCAAGACCTCACACTAGTGGCAAGGGGGTGGGAAGAATTCATCATTCATTCCATGATACCAACAGGAAACAAGTCTGAGATCACTGTGGCTAGACCAGTGTTGATTCACTCAATAATCAAGGGGCATGATGTGAGGGTTGAAGAGCTAATTGCTGACAACATTCTAGTCTTGGCTGAGGGAGTGCAAGGAAGAAGTAAATTGTGTTTTCCTAGCACAATTTACAGACTTTGCAAAGAAGCTGGAGTACCTATGGGGGAATTCAAAAATAGTGATCAAATTCAGATTGCAAGACCTATCATAGCAAAGGTAATAACCACTACAAGGCGGAGGATCATCAACCAACCACAGAATCAACCAATGGAAGAAGATGAAGACAACTATGATGCTGAAAATCTCTATACAAACCATGAACAAGGTCAAGAAATGGATTATGAGGCTGAAATGCATTATGAAGGTGCTGGAGCTGAAGAGGACAACTATCAACACCAAGAGCAACCAAATTTTGCAGCATATGAATCCAATTTCTAGCAATACAAGGAAGACCAACAACAAGGATTTCAATTTCTGAATAAGGAACTAGCAAGCATGAAGATCAGACAAGAGCAATTCTTTGAGAATATGCAAAAAGCTAGCTTAAGGCACTAAGGACAAGGCACGATGAAATGGTCAATCAACAAAACAACTTTTATAGGCAAATCAAGAGGGAGCAAGAGAAGACCATCAAGGAAATTGAAGAAGTGAAGAAATTTCAAGTAAACCAAACCTTGATGGGAGCTAGGAGAACCCCGGAAGAGAAGCTTGAAGAAAAGATGCATGAGACAAGGAATGAAAATATTGAGATGAGGAAGCAGATTAGGGAATGGACAAGAAATGCCTCATCAAGAGAGGGATATTGTTGTTGGGCTCATCAACAAGCAAATCCCAACCTTGTTGAGATTCCACCACACAAAATCCCTGATTTCCTTCATAGCAATGTAGCAAACAAGAAGGATCCTTACTTTGGAGCTCTCAAATCCGATTTACAACAAGGAGAATCCTCTCAAGTTGCTGACCAAACTACCCAAAATCCTCCTAATCCTTAGAACCAAGGTTGTCTAGTTCTTTTCTTTCTTTTCCTAGTGTAAACAAAGAAATTTGGATTGAATTTGACTTGCTTAGGGACAAGCAAGGTTTAAGTTTGGTGTTTTGATGCATGGGCATCATTTATAGTTTTTCTTACTAATTTACTTACAATTCATTAAGCAATTAGCATTATATTCATCGTAATTTATAGAAAATTTTATCAATTAGATACTTTGAGTATTTTGTTAATGTTTGATAGGAAAAAGAGCAAAAGGAAACTTGGAAAGCAAGAAAAGAGGAAAACAGAGCTACAGGGCAAAAACAGAGCTACAGTGTCAAGTACAGAGAGCTCATGCCTAGGCGCAACTACCCACGCCTAGGCATGGCTGAGCCACAAGGATCAAGTGGCCTCATCCAACACCCAGTGCCTAGGCGTGATGCTAGACGCCTAGGCGTGGATGAAGCAACTAGGAAGTGGAGTCTGCACCAAGACCTCAACGCCTAGGCGTGCTCCCAAAATGCCTAGGCATGACCATGTCAAGCTTGAGTCCAACCTAGCATCTCAGCACCCACGCCTAAGCGCCCAGTGCAATGCCTAGGCGTGACCAAGCAGCAAAGCAAAGGAGCAGCATCATGACGAGCCCCACCTAGGCGCCAGCACCAACGCTTAGGCGTGAGTGGACCAAACCTGGAACTTAGGCAGAAACGCCTAGGCGTGGGCTTTCACCACTCACCACGCCTAGGCCTAGTTTTTCAGTGTTGACTAGGTCCAAATTACATTTAATTTCATTTGGGATCAATTTGTATTTCATCTAAGTCTTGTAAACTCTAAATAGGTGGAATTTTTAGGATCAAAGGGCATCATTACACACTTTTGATTCCGGAATTTCATTCAACTTTTCTAGCAATTTTTCTAGCACTTAGATTTGATCCCATTTTCATTTTCTCTGAATTTTTGTAACTTTGGCATTTCAATAAAGTTACTTGCAATTTTCCAGAATCCTTTCTCTCTTTTCTCTCTACTTTGTTTAGCTTTATTTCAAGTTCTTTGAATGTTCATCATTCAAGAACCATCTTCATAGCATTCATACCTTCAAGATTCATAGTTTTATGAGTTCAAGAACCAACTTCAACACTTTCTTTGAGTCATTCATAATCATGAGTGGCTAAACACCTTTAAAGATTGAAGAGGAGGAGCTCTATTCTATGGCAAATTAATGGAATAGCCCATTAAATTATTCTACATCTTCAAGTCTATGTCAAACTCATTGGGTCTTTCTTGTTCATGAATCAAAGAGGGTGGATAACCGAGAGGTATAACATTCTCCTACTTTTGGTTTAATTTCTATTCTAGATCATGAGATTAAACATATTATATGATGGTTTATGCGTTTCTTGTTGATGTATGATTGAATAATTGACATTTAATTTGGTCTTGCATTGATTTGGTAGCATAAACTAGTTCAAGGATGATCTTTCACATGTTTTCTTTGCATTAGAGATGACGAATTGATGATGTGTGCCATTATATGAATCTGAATTTTTGTCACATAGATAATTGATTTGCTTCTTGATTGATTCTTTATCATTAATTGTATGATCTTTAAAGATTTGATGCATAATTGGATCTTTCATGTTTTGAATTGTTGCATTTGAGAAAATAGGCATTCAAACATATTCAAGAATCATTCCATAGGACATTACTATCTTAGAGATGAGCATGTGATGTTGTATGCTTTAGGATCTTTGATGATTTGATGAGGTTTCTTGAGATTGAATATGTGACATATTAATTCTTTCCAAGAATCTTGTTGATTGTTAAAGATTAGAATCATGACGTGTGCATTATCTTTCTTGCTTGTTTGATTAGTCAAGAGATTGATGGTTGAATAGGTTAGAAAGAAACTAGATTGCTAAGAGATTAGAATTTAGTTATACTAGGGTTCATGGTGATGTCTTGATATAACTTGTAAAAAAAGAATAATGATGTTGGGTTAGGAAGTTGATTTGAAGAGTATCTCCGATTCTTTAGTCTTGTTCCTTTCATTTGAATATTTCTTTGAGTACTTGAGTACATTTGCCTGATTAGTAGTAATAATAGTTTAAATTTGGTTCTAGCATGTGCATATATGATTCTTTTTTGTTCTTGTTTGTTTCTTGTTCAATTTAGAATTAATTCGTGATTAATTCATTTGATCTAATTAAAGATTCACATTAAAGATATTGTTTAGATCCCCTTTCCTCGTTGGGAACGATAACCCACTCTAGTGGATACTACTTGATCTGATGCACTTGTCGGAGTGCTAACAAATCGGTAAGGATTTGGCTAGTGAAATGGATAAAAACTAATGGAACCCCAAACTAAACTAAACTAGAGAAATGGTGTTTGGGCTCTCCTTGGAATGGTGAAGGCTTCCTCTATTTATAGGCACAAATCTGGCCACTGGTGCGTACGCATAGGCCCTTTAGGTGCGTACGCATATGGTCCGGTTCCAGCTTGGACGTGACGCCCAAGTCATGGCAATGCGTATGCATAGGCCCCTTTGGTGCGTACGCATAGGCTCTAGATTTGGCCTCCAAGCTTTTCTTCGCGATCTTCTCGTTCCTCGCGCTCTCTTTAGCCACTTCCGCTCCGAACTTTGCCTATTAAAGCCTGATACACTTGAATGCACACATCAAGGCATCATACGGAACGGGAAACGGTTTAAAACACAGTAAAATTTGGCTAAAGTAGTAGATAATTACATTTACATCCCTAAGGAATGATGCATTGGAATCTTTGGTTGTTTTTAACTTTAATTTCTCTTGATTATTGTAATTATTCTTGTGATTATTTCTCTTAATTATCAATGAAACAAGCTTGATGTCTTTTGAGTTGTGTCTATGTTTTTAGAGAATTTCACAAAGATTTTTAGGTAAGCAAGGTCATACAAAAGAGGATTGAAAGAAGAAAAGAAACTCAAAGCCCATGTTATACGTGAGCACACACGTATAACATGAGGAAAGGAATGCAAGCTCCCATGTTATACGTGTGCACCAGCGTATAACATGGAGAATTCTCTCCTCAAATTCCAAACTTCCAGGGAGCTAAACAACCCCCATGTTATACGTGACACTAGGCGTATAACATGGGCAAATTCTCCATGAAAATGAAGATCCAGAATCAAGTGAAGCAATCTCATGTTATACGTCCATTCTGGCGTATAACATGAGCAATCCTCTTCTCAAGAAATCAAGTTCCAGGGACCACAACAAAGCTTATGTTATACGTCCATTCTGGCGTATAACATGAAGCTTTGCAAACTCAAAATAAACTCCCCATGTTATACGCTACACCACACATATAATATGGTGAGTTTGTCCCTCAAGAAATCAAGTCCAGAATCAACCTCTTGAAGACCAAGTTATATGCCATTTCACACGTATAACTTGAGGAAGCCACTCTCCTCAAATATCAAGCTCCAGAGTCAACAAAATAAGCCCATGTTATACGTGTGCTTACACGTATAACATGAAGAACTTCTCTTCACAAATTCAAGCCTCCAGAATATCAATCCAATGCCAAAGTTATACGTGTAATTCAAAGTTATACGTAAAGAAGGTTTTTCCTATAAATTGAAGTTCCAATCATCTCAAATTCAGCCCAAGTTGTAATCATGACTTAGGGAATGTGGATTAAAGATTTTTGGTACAATTGAAGCCCAAATCATTAGGCCCTAATCCATTGTTTAATCAAGGGCAATTTCGGAAGAACCAAGGATTAATTGATTGAAGATTGACTGAAGATTAATTGCAGATTGATTGAAGATTGATTGAAGAAGATAAGGATCAGAGAAGATTTGATTTGATTTAGATAGGATTAATTTTAGATTAGATTAGATATGATTAGATTTGATTTTCTCTGTTTAGGTCTTAGTATATAGAATGCTCTAACCATTAGGGTTAGGTATTCCGCACAGAATATTTCTCCACACAAATTAGGATTTCAATTTTACCATGCATTGCTAAACTACTCCATTGTTAAGGGTGAGGAGCTCTGTTCACCCAGCATGAGGTAGTCTTTGTGTAATGTTCAAATTAATTCAATGAAGTATTTCAGTTTTCTACTTAGTATGAATTAATCTTCTGTTTTTCATCCCAATAATTTAGAATCACTGAGAGGTGTTCTTTATTTGTTTAGGCTTAGGTTAATTTAATTGAGAGATTGATTAATCTAACTAGCTAGAAGTTAATTCACATGGTAAATAACACTGACTAGAGATAGTAAAGAGAATTTACATGCAACTATAATTCTGTGGATTGAAATTGGATTAGAACTAGTTTGGATAGAGTGACATTTAATCTAATCTAGGATCACTTTTGAGATTCATAAGAATTGGAATCGGATTTATTTCTTTACCTCTGTATCTAATTAATTGACTAAGAGATTAGCTTTTGATTAGGTAAAGAGAAACTAAATTTCTAAGAGATTAGGGTTTAGTTATTATAGATTCGTTGTACTTGAAATCTGAATGCTTAGGATTATAATTGAACATGAACATTGTTCCTCAAGGGTAGAATATCTCCAATCTCTTAACAGCTTTCTCATCATCGTTCAATCTCAAGTAAATTTCTGTTTCTCATTCTAAGTGATTTTTGAATTTAGTGGAATCAGCAGCACTCAATATTTTAGTTTCATTAAATCTGATTAGAACAATTAATTAAGTAGTTTTTGATTGATCCTTTAATCCTCGTGGGAACGATACCCACTTCACCGTGGTATTACTTGATACGATTCGGTATACTTGCCGAGATCTAGGGTTTATAAAATCCGCATCAAGGAATGATTAAATGCAAACATGCCTATTCTGCTAGCATTTAAGTGGCAAGAGATCAATAATTAGTCAATTTAT
This sequence comes from Stylosanthes scabra, assembly GCA_036250425.1. NCBI lineage: Eukaryota > Viridiplantae > Streptophyta > Magnoliopsida > Fabales > Fabaceae > Stylosanthes > Stylosanthes scabra. The sequence continues at coordinate 20,664 of JASCZI010272356.1, read as the reverse complement.
GATATGAAATAATCCATCGAAATGGGATTTATCAATGAGCAACTAATTCTCCAAAGCCAAGTATGAGGAGCTCTGTTCATCCCAAGCATGCATACCTAATTTAAGTTTCACTTTCCTTCACATGCAAGTTTCAATTTCAATTCAAGGATCAAATATGTGCTTCATTACAAAAGGGCCAATTTCACTAAGAGGTATTTTGGTTCTGTCTTTGTTTGGTCTCTAAATTTGAGAGAATTAGTGATCAAATGTGAATCGAATTTGTTCCTCATATTCATTCTTTGACTAGAGATAGAATTTGAATGTCTGTGCAGTTACTATGTGATATTTCAATTAGGGTTATTAAGGTTAGATAAGTGACATAAAATATAATCTAGTTTCCCTTTGAATTACACAATACTGAACCAGAATTAATCTTCATTTTCTATTTCATTGATTAATTAAGAGATTAATAATTAATTGAATTAGAGGAAACTAAATCACTATGAGAATTAAGGTTTATAGTTAATTAAGGTTCATTGTGAATTGAATTGCTTGCATAAGAAGAAAGTGGATGATTGAATTAGGGTTTTGAATGGGTGAATATCTCTGAATCCTTGGTTTGATTCTCATCATTGTTATCATCTTAATTTTACTTCCTTACTGCCAAGTTTTCCAATTGTTAGTCACGTTACTTGAATTATTGAGATTTGTGAGAATTGCATGATTTTAGTTAATTTTGTTTGTCACAGATTCACATAAACCCCGTTATTATTAATTTGTCTAATTAAAGAATCCAATTAATCATTATTGCTTGATCCATTAATCCTCGTGGGAACGATACTCTACTCACTTCTTATTACTTGATACAATCCGGTGCACTTGTCGGTGGAAGCTCCGAAATTCCACAAGGATTTCGGGCATCATTTCTTCATCATCAAGGAAAGCATATTTCAATGTGGGGGGAAGTGGCTTGAGCTCTAACTTGGATGGCTTGTCTTCAACAATCTTCTCTGGACTTGTTGAATGATAAGAATTAGAGTTTTTAGGTTCTTCTTCATCGAGATCATCATGAAGAAATTTTTCCTTTGCCTTGCTGGAAATTTCTTCTTCAATAGATTCTTGTATTAAGGAATAAATGGCATCAACCCTGATACAACTTTCTGCTTCATTGGGATATGGCATGGCTTTGAAGACATTAAAAATCACTTGTTCATCATGCACCCTCAATGTTAATTCTCTTGCCTCCACATCTATTAGAGCACGTCAAGTGGCAAGGAAATCCCTTCCTAGGATCAATGAAGAAGAATCATCTTCTTCCATGTCAAGTATAATAAAATTTGCAAGAAGAATGAATTTCCCAACCTTGACAAGTAAATTTTCAACCATTCCATAAGGGAGTTTAATAGATTTGTCAGCAAGTTGAAGAGACATTCTTGTTGGTTTTGCCTCTTTAATTTGCAATCTTTGCATCATTGAGAGAGACATGAGGTTGATGCTTGCTCCCAAAACACAGAGAGATCTTCCAATTGTGAGATCACCAATAGTGCATGGTATTAGGAAGCTCCCAGGATTTTCAATTTTTAAGGGAGTTTCCTTTGAATTACTACACTACATTCCTTAGTGAGTACCACTGTTTCATTTTCATTAAAAGCTCTCTTTCTAGAAAGAAGCTCCTTCGTGAATTTTGCATAAAGTGGCATTTGTTCCAAAGCTTCAGCAAAAGGAATGTTGATTTGTAACTTCTTGAACATCTCTAAAAACTTAGAGAATTGCTTGTCTTTGTTCTCAGCCTTCAACCTTTGTGGATAGGGAACCCTTGGAGTTGAGGTTTTTGGCTTGTCCTTCTCTTTTTCTTTTTCAGACAGAGGAGGTGACTTTGCAATTTCTTGTTGTTGTTGTTGCTGTAGTGAAACTTCTTCTTGTTCGGCTGACTCCTTTTCTTCAGTTTCATTTCCAATTGTTCTTCCACTTCTTAGCTTAACCGCTTTACACTCTTCTCTAGGATTTGGTATAGTAACACTAGGAAAAGTATTTGGAGGTCTCTCACTAAGTTGTTTAGCAATCTGACCAACTTGGACTTCCAAATTTTGAATTGAAGCTTCCTAATTCTTGAAGTTTGCTCTTGTCTCATGCACGAAATTTGTTGTGCTTTCAACAAATGTAGAAGTTGATTGAGAGAGCTTTTGTAGAGCAACCTCCAGCTGAGAAGGTTTTTGAGGAACACTAGGCTGTATGGAAGGGGTAGGTTGTTGCTGGAAATTGTTGTACTAAGGCCTTTGTCCTTGATTTCCTAGGCCACCCCATCCAAAATTTGGATGATTCCTCCAACCAAGATTGAAAGTCTTAGCATAGGGATCATTGTGTGGTGGTCTTGGAGCATTACCCATGTAGTTCACTTGTTCTGTAGCTTGTTGATCTTGAATTAAAGCACACTCATTGCTAGCATGACCATGATTTCCACACAATTCACAGGATCCAATTTGTGTGTCCAATGCAGAAACTTGCATGTTTCCTAATTTGCTATTAAGCAAATTAATTTGCTGAGATAATTCTTTGTTTTGGGCCACCAATGTATCTAAAGTGTCTACTTTATTGACTCCTCTTTTCACAGTGCCTCTCTCAGAATTAGATGAGTACATGTATTGGTTATTAGATACCAGTTCAATTAGGTCCAAGGCTTCATCGGTTGTCTTTGTGCGAAGAGAACCTCCAGCAGACGAGTCTATTAAGGCTCTTGAGATCAATGTTAGCCCATCATAGAAAATATGTAGTTGTAACCATGCTGGGAACACATTGTTGGGGCACTTCCTCAACATTTCTTTGTATCTCTCCCAAGCTTCATAGAGAGATTCCCCATCATTCTGTGCAAAGGCTTGAATGTCATGCCTCAATTTGGCTAGCTTCTGTGGTGGGAAAAACTTGGTTAGGAATTCGTTTACCAAGTCTTCCCAAAGTTGTGATGCTTCCTTGAGGTTGACTTGTAGCCATTGCTTAGCTCTATCCCTTAAAGAGAATGGGAAGAGCCTCAATTTGATTGCTTCCGGAGACACTCCATTGAACTTGAGAGTATCGCATAGCTGCAAAAAAATAGCTATGTGGAGATTAGGATCATCTTGGTAGCTTCCACTAAATTGATCTTGCTGCACCAATTGTATAAGGGATGGCTTGAACTCAAAATTATTAGCTTGAATTATTGGCCTCAATATGGTGCTGCCACATCTTTCAGAAGTGGGGCTGATGTATTGCCCAAGTGTGATCCTTGTGTTTTGGTCCTCATGATCTGGACCTTCATTGTTGTTATTGTTGGCTGCCATATCCAGCTGTTGTTCCAATAACTCTTGTCTTGCCCTTCGTGCTTCTCTTCTTCTTCGGAATAATGATCTCCTAGGCTCAGGATCAAATCTAATGTTGTTTTGATTTCCCTGCATACACAAGTAACTAAACAACAGAAGAGAAGATAAGAAATTCCCAACGTCAGAGTGAAGGGAATTCCTTAGGGATTAGAAAAAAAATGAAATCTGATTTAGAAAATTAACCAAGATCATATTGTTAATCTCAATTATTCCCCGGCAATGGTGCCAAAAACTTGATGCGGATTTATATAACCCTAAATTCGGCAAGTATACCGAATCATATCAAGTAATACCACGATGAGTGGGTATCATTCCTACGAGGATTAAAGGACTAATCAATCACTACCGGTTAACTACACTAATAAGATTCAAATGAAACTTTGATGGATTGAGTACTTTAAAATAGCAATATTCGAATGACTAAATAAATAGAGAACAAAGAGCAGAGATAATACTTGAGAATTAAGATGATGATATGGGAGTTAAGAGTTTTGGAGATATTCTACCCTTGAGAATCAGCATACACATTCAATTATAATTCTAGGTATTCAGAAATCAAGCACAACGAATCTATTATAACTAAACCCTAATCTCTTAGTAATCTTGTTTCTCTTTACTTAATTAAAAACTAATCTCTTAGATGATTAATCAAATACAGAGATGAAGCATGTGATTCGATTCTAATTCTTATGAGTCTTAAAAAGTGATCCTATATCAAATTAAATGTCACTCTATCTAACCTAGTTCTAATCCAATTTGTACTTATAGAATTATTAGTTGCACGACAAACTATCTTCAGTATCTCTAGCTAGTTTTAATTCATCATGTGAAATAGTTTTCAGCTAGCTTGGGTTATTAAATCTCTCAATTTAGTTAACCTAGCCCTAAACAAGCAAAGATACCTCTCAGTGATTCTAAATTATTAAGACGAAGAACAGAAAACTAAATCATGCATCAAAGATAACTGAAAAACCTCATTGAATTAAATTGAACTATGAAAGTATACGTATGCTAAGTGTCCAACCCTAATGGTTGAGCTACTTTTTATAACCTAATAAAAAACCTAAAACAGAATTCAAATCAAATCTAATCTAATTCAAATCAAATCTAATCCAAATCTTATCAAATCAAATCACTAATCTTCTTCACTAAATCTTTAATCAATTGGCCTTTTGATCTTCTAGAATTTCCCTTGATTAAACCATGGATTAGGGCCTAATGAATTTGGGCTGAGATGCTTCAAAACATTTCACTTTGGACTTCAAGTTATACTTGAGATCTTGCACATATCATTTGGTCTTGAATTTAGCTCTTTGGAACTTGATTTTGATCCTCAAAGTATATGTGAGATATTGGACGTACACTTTGGGCTTTCTGGAAAGCTTGAAATTAAGGGTTAAGTCTTCATGTTATATGTGAGTTTTGAACGTATAACTTAGGCCTTTGATTCCTTCTCTAGAACTTGAATTTTAAGTGAGAAACTCCCCATGTTATACGTGTGAGACTACACGTATAACATGGGCTCTTGTTGATGTCCCTGGAGCTTGAAATTGAATAGCAACAACCATCAAGTTATACGTGTGATCACACGTATACTTTGAGCTTCTTTGGACTTTCTGGAGCAATGAAATGTGGATAATAAATCACCGAAGTTATATGTGAAGACCTACACATATAACTTGGGCCTTGTGAGCTTCTCTGGAGCTTGCATTTTGATAGGTGAAGCCTCCATGTTATATGTGTGATCCTACACGTATAACATGGAGCTTCTCTTGCTCTCTGTAGCTTGGATTTGCATGAAAATTTCATATGTGTTATACGTGTAGTTTCACACGTATAACATGGAGCCTTGCTTGCTCCCTAGAGCTTGATTTCCTATGAGATTTCATCTATGTTATACGTGTGCAATTCCACGTATAACATGGAGCCTTGCTTACTCCCTGGAGTTGGTTAATCCTCCCATGTTACACGTGTGAAGCTACACGTATAACATGGTTTCCTTTGTTCCATTTTCTTCACTTTTCTTCGCTCTTCTTAGCTTCCTTCAAGTTCCTTCTTTCAATTCTTTCTTGTGTGGCCTTAGATACCTAAAATCCTTGTGAAATTCTCTATAAACATAAACAAAACTCAAAAGATATCAAGTTTTTTTGATTGACAAATTAAGAGTAATAAATCACAAGAAAAATTATAATAGTCAAGAGAAATTGAAGTTAAAATCAACCAAAGATGCCTATGCATCACATGACACTTGTGTAGTCTTCTCTCTAAGTTCGATTTACTTGGGCATGATGACATGCCAATGTTTAAGTGTGGGGAGGTTGATAAACCCATTTTTGATGGATTATTTTGTGCTTTAAATTAGCAATTTATCAACCTCTGATCACTTAAATACTTGTGAAACAAGCGAGTTCATGGATAATCATTCCTTATAACCTAAAGTGTAAACACATGCTATTTTAGTCAAATTTCTGCTATGTATTCACCCGTTTCCCATTCCGCTCGATGTCCTGATTTGTTTGTTCAAGCATTTCATGTTTAAAATAGGCTAGGATCGGAATAGAAGTGGCTAAAAAGGGCACGAGAAACAAAGAAATCATGAAGAAAAGCTTGGAAGCCAATCCTGTCACCTATGCGTACGCATTGAAGGAATGGTGCGTATACACCTTCCAGCATGGGTGTGTACGCACCTGAAGCTCTGTGCGTACATGATGGCGGCCCCGAGACTAGTTTGAAAAAGCGGTGTTTCATTGCAGTTAGCTCCGAACCAGTATTACGGGAACCTTATCAAATTTAGTTAAAAAAGGTGTGTCATAGGATGTAACTAGTTAAAAATACCCAGTACTAGACTCGGGTCGTTCTCCCTAGGAATTGAAAACAGAGGTTTGCTTTTGGTTGAGAAAGAGTTTGGGGTTGGAATGGTTGATTTTGAGAATAGAGATCAGAGAAATAGAATATGATTGCAAGAATGATAAAAGGGTGCTCGGCCAAGGATCAAAGTACTGTGCGTCCCCATGATCACCACCAATCCCAGTTTGGATGGACTGTCACTTAAAGGAAACTAGCCACTATTGTCAAATGATTGAGTGGTAGAGTTAGCCCCTATCCGAAGGTCCTAGGCTGGGTATACTCAATAACGTAAGTCCCTGATATTCGGCGAACTCGAATAACCCATCAAATCCACGTTGTTAGGGACTTCCCGTTATTGGCAGGGACGTAGAGTTAACGGCCTTGGAACTAACCTCGTTCTTCCCATCCATTGCCTTTAGGGACTGGTAGCTAAGATCATCCGCATACTTCAACCCATGGCCAAGACACAAGGTCACTACTCACTACTAACAGTAATCACATAATGGCAGAAATAAAACAGGCATAATAATAAAGAGACATGATGAATAATAATAGAATAACTATGATTGAAAAGTAAATGAACATAGTAACAACAGTAATATTAATTAAACAGACATAAAAGTAGTAAATTTTTTGGCTAGTGTGGCTACAAGAAAATGAAAATCCTAAGAAAAACTAAACTAAGAGAGAAAATGGGAGAACATGAATTCCCCCAAAAACTCTTCAAAAATTATTCAAGACTTATGATCCCCAAAAATGGGTCTCAAAAGGGTGTATGTTGAATGGAGTAGCATCCCTCCTATTTGTAAACCATGTTAAAATATGCATGCAAGGTTTATATGCTTAGGTTTTGATGAATGACAACCATTATGGAATTGAGGACAAGCATTGAAGGATTCAAGATATAATTTCGAAAGCAAACAACAACAACAAGATAAATGAAGTCCACAATCATGAAGACGTTTTAGAGTCTTAGGACTTAGGTAATTATCTTGCCAAGAACCAAAGTTTATTATCTCTCTCACACACACACTATAAAATGTTTTTCAAAGAAAAGCTTTTACGAAAACTATAGCCGTAAATGTTTTATAACCAAGTTAGTTTAAAACTTAGTGCATGTTGTCAATCATGACCTTTGTGCACTAAAGTGATAATAACATGAACTACAGAACTCCAAACGATATAGTTCTTATTGTGTTAGAAAGCTAACGTCCGGAGCTTCAGATTGATATATATATGTCTTTTGTGAACAGTAAAAATACGTTTTTACGGCCAGTAAGTAGTAAATTACTATTCCCACGGCTAGTGAACAGTAAATTACTGTTCCCACGGCTAGTGAACATTGAATTACTATTCATAACAGCTAAATTGCTTGGGATGCTCATAAATAGATGGTTTGAAGCCTCATTTCATACACTTGATCAATTCTAAGCTTCCTTGTGATTATACTTCAATTCTATATCTTTTTCAAAGTGATTTATACACAATTTGAGAGATACACTTTCTTGGTTCATAGAATTTCATTTTTTTGTAACATCACTCTTCCAAGAGAGAAACCAAAATCTGTTATTACACTTGTAAGATAAGAAATTTGTTTTCTTATCATTGAGTTGAGAGATTAAACACTAGAGTCGATTAAGATAAACACTCAAGGAAAATTT
>JASCZI010272355.1:3508-16957 GCA_036250425.1 Stylosanthes scabra | reverse complement strand
CGCCATATACACACGTATAACGTGTGAGTTCTTCCTCAAAATGGCTTCTTGGACGCCAATACTTACGTATAACGTGGGGAGAGCCACGTATAACGTGTGCTCTCTGACAAGTTTTGCTTCAAAATGCTAATTACCCACGTATAACGTCAGGCCTTCACATATTACGTCCACTCTCTGTCCAAGTTGGTTTTTTGGCATTTTAATTTCCACGTATAATACTTTGCCAAATTTTCTCTTTTCTTCTCTATTTCGTTCCCTCTTCTTCAATCTTTCTCAAATGGTCTTCAATTACCTAAAACTCTTAGTGAATCATCTAAAAACACAAACACAACTCAAAGAACATCAAGTTTGTTTGATTTGATCAATTAATAACAATAATCCACAAAGAATATCATGATAATTGAGAGAAATTGGAACTAAAAACAACCCAAGATGCACACGCATCAATAATCAAATTAAAAAAAAATCTTTTCATTACTACTTATAAAGATTTTATTATCATCATCGGTCAATGGACCATTCAACTGTCTAAAAAAAATTTCATTTACCTATGTATCATATGCAATCCAAATTAAAAAGATACAATATACTTAACCTAGCAAAAAAAAGAGTTGTTAAAGAATATGGGTACAAAATAAGAATATAAAACTATGTGACCAAAAAGACAATCCATATAATAAGAAGAACAAAACGATTTCAGCCTTTATGAATTTAGCCCAGAAGTCCAAAAAAATTTAACAATTATAATCCAAGCAATAAAATATAATCACCTCTTCAATGCCTCCTTCAGATTACAATCACTACCACAAAAAGGGAAACAAAATTACATCTCTCCGTCTCTTTCGTATGAACATTAAGGGTTAGATTCATTTCTGTCATTTTCTGTCCTCCCTCTTCCACTGTATTCCAAGCATCATGTGGGTCTACTTTGACAGAAACAACCCCGAAAGGTAACTCTTCTAAATGTATTCTTATATTCGTAATTGAAAAAGGAAACTTTTAATACCAATATTTGTCATATGTGAAATTCTAGAACATTTGATCAACTTCATTCATCGATAGAAATAATGTGGTGATATCAGTAGTATTTTATTTGTCTTCTAAATAATACATTTTACTTTCGTAGTCTATAACTAAAGTTTCATGACTTTCTAGAGTTTTTCCTTTTTTTTTTACATACATTTGGAAATATCATAAAAATACATGAAAATAGTCTATTTAGTCAAGTATATTTTATTTTATTTTTTATACTCACATCAATAACAACATGCAGTGTGTCTTCGAAGTGTGCATATTTCTCTGATATATTCTAAGTGTGTTCGATTATAGTTATCCTATTTAAAAAGGATCCTTCTCCTGATTATGTATACCAATTTTTCATATAATTACTATGACTTAATGATCAAGTTTATGTTTTTATGTCTCCAACACAAATATATCCAATGCTACACTATACTATAGATTTACATTTCACATGAATTTATGGAAAGCTAAGAATTTTTAATTTTCTCAATTCTTAGGAGATTCCTCTCAACAAAGCCTAACTGACCAAAGAAAAAACATGATCCATTTCGTATTACTCTGCCAAAATTTCAGGTGTGTTAACTCTGACGAAAAATTCAACTAACATACATTAATTTACTTTGTAGTGTCCTTTACTTATTAACCTTACAGTTTAATCTATAACTTTTGCTATTAAAGTTAAATGATTAATCTTTATGTACAACATGATAAAAAAGATGCGGTCATACCTGATGACATCCTCATGTATTTTTCACGTAAATCTTCTGAAAAAATCTGGGTGATTGACGAAATGGATAATTGTTTTGAGTTTATATTGGGAATCGACGAAAGCGACTATGTAATCATGGTTGTTGATTTGGGTAAGGTGAAGAAGTTTTACAAGGTGAAAGCAATTTTCACATTGAATTACGCTATATAAGTTGGAAAGTCTTCAACAACATTATCTGGGATGAACACTTTTGAAAGGTTCAAGGCAATAAGATGGACAACCTTTATGTGCCTAATGTTGTTATTCCTCTCTCGGCGATGAAATCAATTAAAAAAAAACTTAATCTAGCTTATGTGGATGACTCACTTTTTCAAGATTCCAATATTTCATCTACTTCAAAATCTAGCACTAAGGACGAAGACATCGTGGTCAAGTGTGCCAAAAAGTAAGTTCAATCTTTTAACTATAATTCATTATATATAATATACAAACAAGTATATTCGTTGTGTCAGCTATAATTGATTAATTATAAGTATCTTACCTATAATTCGTTATTTATAAATTTGGTGTCATATTTAACAATGCAGCATCTTCTTCTTGACTCACAGGAAATATAATGATAAACTAGGTTGCTTGGCAAGGACAACAACAAAGCCAACTTGCAATAAGACTCCAGGTCCATCTTATTTGATGTTGTGTTTTTTTTAGTTAGCTAATATTTTTATTCTATATAAAAGTTAACTTCTACAAGTTGTTAACCTTCTATTTGTTATGTATATTCTAATTACGCCACTTTATGAAGTAGAAAGCAAATCAAGTCAGGAATATGTATTGATATGAATATCAAGAAATTTAACAATCCATCGTCCTCAAGAACTCATCCTAAGTCTAAGCATGTTTCTCACCAAACTCCACAGAGGTATTTTGAAAAGATCACGTACAATTTATTAGTTTTAAATGATGCATGTGCATCATTGATGGTTTTAGGCCCTAATTCTATATGTCTTTAGTAGATATTTAGCTTAGTACTTAAGTGAATTTGCTTAATAATTCACTCATTAGTATCTTGAGTACTCTGCCTTGTTTTTACAGAATTGAAGAAGAAACAAGAGAATACAAAAGAAAATGGAAGAAGTTTGAAGGAGAAGACTTCTTGAGTATGCTGTCAACTTGACCTCTCTGCACTAAAATGAGGATAACTCGAGTCATAAAGCTCCAAACGATGCAGTTCCAATCTCGTTTGAAAGTTAACATCCGGGGCTTCGCGTCGATATATAATAGTATATGGTTGACAATTGGTTTGAGCCCCGAAAACACCCTGAAAAAGTGACGCTGAAAAGCTGCCGCGCCCTCACCACGCCCCAGCGTGGCTTAGGCGTGGCACCTGCCCAAATGGCGCCATGACCTCGCCCCAACCACGCCTAGGCGTGGGCTTTCACCACTCACCACGCCTAGGTGTGGCCAAGGAGGCCCAAACCATGCCAGAACCAAGTAACAGCATGGTTAGGGCGTGAACAGCACTCCAGGACCGCGCCATCTCCAAGTAAGGGCGTGGATCCAGCGTGAAGGAAGACCCATGACCGCGCCTCTCTCAAGTAAGGGCGTGAGCTAGGCGTGACTCCCCATCAAGCATCAAGGCCCAACCTGATTCACTCATCTCAAGCCCAATTCTGCAACATCTTCGATCAGTGATGTAATTTTAGGGTTAGTAGTCATTATAAATAGGTTAGTTTAGGTTAATTAGAGGATCACTTAGCAGCAGCACACACATTCTGCCTCACTCTTATATTTTAGGTTTAGATCTCAATTTCTTGGCTCTCTGTTCATTATGTTGCAGATCAGAATTAGAGTTTATCATGAATTCTTCTTCTTCTTCCCCCTCTGTCGTGTCTATTATCACTATGAGTAGCTAATTCTCCATCAAGCTCAGGAATGGGAGCTCTGTCCATTCCAAGCACAGAGATCTAATGCAATTTCAAGTTTCCTTTACTGCAAGCATCTCAAATTCAAGATTCAATTCCTCTGTTTCAATTCTTTATGAAACTTGACTTAACCGAGAGGTAATCAAGCTTCTAACTTACAATTTTATTAATCTGAGAAGATATTAAAATTGTTTGTATTTAGGTAATTGAATCTCATAAAACTCCAGTAAATTAGAGATAATTAATTGGTTGTTTATGTAATTAATTGTGTGAATTCTAATTAGGGTTTATTAGATTAGAGATAACTAATTAATTCTTTTTGTAATTTACATAATTAAATCAGATCTGCTCTTCACCTCTTTTCCTATTTGATTAATTAATAGATTAATAATTAATTATGATTAGAGAAACTAAACCACTAAGAGATTAGGGTTTAGTTAATTAGGGTTCTATGTGAATTGATGATTGCTTGCATGTGAAGTAACTTGTTTATTTGCATTAGGGTTGTGTTTGGGTGAATATCTCTTATTCCTTGGCTTGTTTCTTATTATTATTCAGTCATTTTCAATTAATTGCTTGCTGCCCAATATTTAATTTTAGTGATTTTGTTAGGTTTTGATTGATTTTACATAATTTTTAGTGATTAGATATGATTAGGATAATAGTAGATTTGATTAGATTTGATTTTTATTTGTTTTGATTTGATTTGATTAGGATTAGTTTAGATATAGATTACTTGATCTCTCTTGATTTTTATTTAGTCTAATTAGATAATTAATTGATCGTTATTGATTAGTCTATTAATCTCTGTGGGAACGATAACTCTTACTCATTCTTTATTACTTGATACGATCCGGTACACTTGCCGGTGTAAGTCTGAAATTCCGAAAGGATTTCGGGCATCATTAAACATCATCATATAATTAGCATTGTGAACTTTTCTTTTTGTCTAGCGCTGTGCTAGCACCGCCGATTTGTTTGAGAGTTAGTCTCTCACCCATGGTGGGGGTACTTGTATTAGAAGAAGTAGTTCGAGTATCAGAGTCAGAATCAGAATCAAACCAGTCAAAAGGATTATTATCAGATGCCAGTCTCGCGAGCTTAGCTCGGCGCCTGGCTTGTCTTGCTCGGCGTAAGGTTCATTCAATTTCAGGATCGAACAACAATAAGCCAGGGTCCGAATGCGATCATAGCACTCAAATAACAATTCATAGGTAAAAATAGAAAGAAAACAACACTACTAAAGAAAATCAAAAGACTATCATATTTACAGTATTCACATATTCACAATAAACAAAAAACAGACACACATTTCCGTTTCCCCGGCAACGGCGCCAAAAAGTTGACCGCGACCTTGCCAGGGCCTTGATTAAGAGTTTAAAAAGATGTCACAGAAATGAAACCATGTTTGAAATACCGAGTACTACACTTCGGTCGTTCTCCCTAGGAAGCAGAAATAGAGGTTTGTTTTTGGTTGAGAAAATATCGGGGTTGGTTGCAATTGTTTGTTGAGAGTAGAGTGCAAGAAAACAGTAAATACAACAATGAAATTAAAGAGTGCATGGCCATGGGTTGAAATATTGTGCGTCCCTATGATCACAACCGATCCCATATTGGATGGACTTTCACTTAAAAGAAACTAACCACCACTGTCTAATAGTCGGGTGGCGGAGTTAACCCCTATCCGAAAGTCCTAGGCATACACAACAGCAGGGGACCTAGGTCTCACAACAGAACTCGAGTAAACCCCGGGTCAAGAGGATAAACTCACCAATGGTGCAACTGCACTGCATTGGCTCTGTATCATTGAAGTCCCCATGCTGTCGGCAGGGGCGTAGCGTTAACGGCATCGAGATTAACCTCGTTCCTCTCATCTGTTTCCCTTAGGGATCAGCAGCTAAGACCATTCACACATTGACCCATAGCCGAGACACTATGGTCATTACTCGCTACGGATAGAAATCATAGTTGCGGAAATTAAACATGCTGCATAACTGCAAGACATAATGATAAAGTAGCAGAAAACAAATGGACAGGGTAACGACAGTAAAAATACTAAAATTGGAATTAAAATCGGCAAAGTAACGGTAAAATAAACAAACAAATAAAAAAGCGATAAATTGTTTGGCTAATGAAAATGGACAAAAACCTAAATGGAACCCTAAAAACTAAACTAGAAGTGGTATGTGGGCTCCCCTTGAAATGGTGAAGGCCTCCTCTATTTATAAATGCTGAAGTGCACTAGTGCGTACGCATAGAACCATTTGGTGCGTACGCATTAGGCTCCGTTCTCAACTCTGGGCGGCGCCCAAGGCGAGGTGGTGCGTACGCACAGGGTCCAGCTTTGGCCTTTTAGGTTTTCTTGTAATCTTCTCATTCATCTCGCCGTCCTTAGACACTTTCGCTCCGACCTTTGCCTGTTAAAGCCTGAAACACTTGAACGCACACATCAAGGCATCGTGCGGAACGAGAAATAGTTTAAAACACAATAAAGTTGGTCAAAATAGCAGGTAATTACATTTATAGTCCTAAGGAACAATTAAACGCAAATAAGCCTATTTTGCTAGTATTTAAGTGGTGAGAGGTCGATAATTAGTCAATTTATGATATGAAATTACCCATCGAAATGGGGTTTATCATTTCTCTCAAAATCACAAAAATTGTAAGCTAGAACAAGGTTACCTCTCGGTTGATCAAGTCCTTGAAATTGAAGAGTGAAGAATTGAACTTTGATTTGAGAAGCTTGCAGTTGAAGAAACTTGAAATTAAATTAGAAATCCGTACTTGGGATGAACAGAGCCCTCATCCCTAGGCTTGAGAAGTTGCCTAGCCACTCATGATGATGAGCAACACAGGAGAGAAGAGAAGAGAAGACATAACCCTAATCCCAATTTTGATGAACGAACAGAATGGAAAACGGAGAGAATAACAAGAGTCTGTAATAATGTAAATTGATCAAAAGATGTCTCTCATTAACCTAATAATAAGAATATATACTAATGACTAAACCTAAGAGAATTACATTTACTGTCGTAGCAAAATTCTGTAGAGTGTTGGGTCTGGGAGAGTGTGAACCATGTTTCGACCAAGTCTGGAACTTGGTCCAAACGTGGCCTATGCCTTGAGTGAGGATGGGTGGGTCACGTTTTTGCTAAGTGAGGCGTGATGAAAACGTGACTGTTTTTCTCTATTTTTTCTTCTTCCTCTGTTTCTTTTTAAATTTCTATAAACAAATAACAAAATACTCAAGATAGTAATTGATGAGGAATTAAGCTAATTTACATGAATATTAAGTTAAATCTTTACTTAAAACACAAGAAACTAGTGCCTAAAAACATGAATGATGCACACGCATCAATTACTACAATGAGACCTTCTCCTTTGAAGTGTGGAACTTTATTCTAACCAACACAGCCACCCATACCTAAGGAAAGAAGCGTTCATCAGTTTCAGCTAAGCAATCATAAAGCTAAAGAGGAGGAATCAGTGTTTGAGATCAGACAAAAAGAGGTTGAAGATTGGGCAAGTATTCCTAGGCATAAAAAGGAGAGAAGAACCACCACCCCAACTCGAAGAGATAAGCAGAAGAAGGAAGCAACCAAGATGGTGAAGACAAAGAGGCCAGAGACGACCAAGGAAGAAAGAAGGGCAGAACTAAAATGCGCGGACTTCAAGGACTTAATTTGAAAATTGAAAACAATCAACAGCGCCTTTATCAATAAAAGCAGCATTGGAGTTCAACTAATTGAGGATAACTCAAAGTGGAAGTGACACCAGCAATTCATGTCCATCTTAAAGACATTAAACAAAAGTGCTAGGTGGGAGACAACCCACTATGGTAACAATTTCTAACCACTGACCTTGTTTATTTTATGAACTTATGATTGATTAAAAGGGATATAATTATTTATCATACTTAAACAAGGTTAGGTTTTATATTAAAAAAAAACTCTCTTTGGCGCATACGTACCCAAGACCTTGGTGCGTACCCACCCACCATCACTGAAAGCAACTTAAACGTCCTAACTGCGTACGCACCCATGCTAAGCGTACATACAAGCGACGCACCGGCGTGCACCAGGGGTCTAAAAAGGCCCCAATCACTCCTCATCTCTTCACTCAATTTTTTTACTCTCCCCCTCCCATTTTTCTTACTCTCTCACTCTCTCTCAATCTTTCATTTTTTTTTTAGTTAAATTCTCCTTCTCTTCTCAATCGTTCAAGTAAGCTCTTTCCTTATCTCTCTTTTTCTTTTAATTAGCTTTAGGTAATGCATGCAAGATAATTATTAGTAAGAGTAGGTAGAAACTGTTAGGATATAGGATTAGAGACCTTATACATGTTAAAATCCTTGTTTTTGTGCTGCTTGATTTTGATGAATATGTAAAATTAGATGCATATATGCTAACTGGTATGTCATTCTTTGAATGTTAGGTATCACGATTAAATGATGTCATGCTTTGTTATTAATTTTGTCTGAATATTACATACCTAATCACCATGTAGTTAATATTTAAAATTTTTATCTCTTATACATCATTATCTGCTTCAATGGGTTTTGACTATATGCTGTAAAAATATTACTAGTATATAATCTAACTTGGTTGTTCTTACTGTGTTTATTCATCACTCAAAACCTTGTTAGCTGTTGTATTTCCTAGCATCCATGTTAAATACTTAATTAAAACCAATATATTTAATTGCTCTGGTGTTTGGTGATTTTCTATTTTTCAAACGGCTCGCAGCGGACCTTCCCCTTTGGCCAAGGAAATGGCTAAAGCTTATGCACCATCGACTCGAGCTTCACCTAGGCTTGCTGCGCTCCGAGCTCAAGCATCACCACCTTCGCCAACACCGAGCCTTCCTCCAAAGAAACGCCCCATTCCAGCTACCTCGCCAATTCCAAAACCATCAGCGGGGAAAAGAACCACAAGGATATCTATAAAGCCCGTTTTTAGACACTCACAGAGGATTGCCGCTAGGAGCGGGCCTCCTACTAGTGCCCCTAAGGAGAAAGTCATCATTGAGATCAGTAGCAACGCAGTGCCAGAGCATAGGCTGGAGGACACCATCTGCGAGGTGGTTAAGATGGATGAGGATCATGAGGAGGATCCTATAAAGGACCTCGAGGAGGTACCCAAGACGCAGAATAGAAGAAGATCCCGAGGAAGATCCAAAAGAAGAGGTCGAAGGACATTTCCGCGGTGAGGACGATTACGCTGATTACTGGTAGCTTGAAGACTTCGAAGAGAAGGATGTCCTCGGAGACGATCCGCGCTACTGGAATTATGATGATATCTCCGATTGGCAGAATGCAGACTCATCTGACAGCTCTGCTGGGACCTCCACCAGCAACTCTCTAGATACATGATCGCTCCCCATTAGCACAAAGGACTGTGCAATTTTCAAGTGTGGGGAGGGTTTTGCCAAACAGCAGCACCAAAAGCAAAAGGGTCCAATTTTAATCCTTGTCCAAGACTTCTAATGTCTACTTTATAATGCTTATATCTAGTTCTTTTAGGATGGTTGTATCCTGTGATACACTTTTTCTAAATTTGCCGAGGTTTTCATAGCTAGTTCGGAGCTATCTACAACGAGTTCCTGTTTTGAAAATTTAAAGGATTCTGAACCGATCTTGGGGTCACGTCAGAGGTCCTACAATTTCAGTAAAAAAAAAAGGGGGGGCAAAAACGATCCACTAAGACCCTAGTAATAATTTTGTAAATTACATTGCAGAGACTAATAGGTCTAAAGTCATTCATAGAAATGGGATAGTCTACTTTAGGAATGAGCACAATGAGGGTCTCGAAAATTACTTTATCAACGGGTTCTCCAGAAAGGACCTTTTCCACAACCTGCCATATATCATTATTTCTAATGTCCCTCCAGTATTGCTTGTAAAATAAGACTTGGAAACCATCAGGACCAGGAGCTTTAAAAGAGCTCATACTCATAACATCTCTTCTAACCTCCTCCAAAGTAACTAGATCCAATAATTTCCTCCAAACTTCAGAACTCAACTGTCGCAGAGGAACATCGCCAAGGGAATTTAAATTGATATCCTCCACAGAACAAAACAGCTCCTTAAAGTAAGAATTTGATTCCTGATGGAGAATCATAGGATATGTGGACCAAGAACCGTCGTTAATGACAAGCCCATGAATCTTATTTCTCTTTCTTCAAACGACTATTTGAAGTTGGAAAACAACTAGTATTGCGATCCCCAATTTTCACCCGTTGTTCTCGAGACTTTTGGTACCAAATGAGTTCTTCTTGAATCAAAATGGTATTGAAGTCCTCATGGAGATCCTTTTCTTTCTGCCGGAGAAGGTCATTGTTATCCACCTTAATCAATTGTTGGATTTTTCTAATATCCTCTTCAAGCTACCGCTTCTTAACGAAGATGTTGCCAAAAATTTCCTTATTGAATTTCAAAGCATCGGTCTGAACATCGTTAAGACTTCTGACCATATTAGGAGACCTTTTTGTCAAGCCTTCTTAACAACGTCATGAAAGAGAGGATGAGTGGACCAACCTGCTTGAAATCTGAAAGGGCGATTGCTAGTCATCCTCTTTTCAGGACCGATGCAACTAACTAAAATTGGACAATGGTCAAACTTGTATTTTCTAATAACCTCGGTTTAAGCTTCAGGAAAACACATGCGCGAATCCGAATTCATCACTGCCCTGTCAAGCTTTTTAGCAATATTTAGACTACCATTGCATCGCCGATACCAAGAGAATATGCTTCTAATTGAACCCATATCAACCAAGTTACAAGTATCTAATGCAGTGGAAAAAGTAGAAGCTCTCTCAGCCTGAAAAATACCACCAAAAACATCATTCTGACTAAGCACGCACATCATTGAAGTCACCTAAAACAATCCAGGGAAGATGAAAAGAAGCAGACAAAGAAAAGAGTTCTTCCCATAGAAGATGCTTGAGGCTAATCTGAGGACTCCCATAGACAACAATACACAACCAAGGAGAAAAACCATTATCAATATTCACACTAACACAGTAATTACCAACATTCACAAGAGAAAAGCTTTGAACATATTTTGTAACCAGAAACCAAATTCCCCCTGATAGGAGGGCGTTCTATGCGTCGTAAACAAGGTTAATTCGGAGTTCCCTTTCTCTTGAAAGCAAGTACGAATCGTTGTAGGGGAACCCAAATAGGATATGAATACGAGCTAAGAACGTTCTTATCAACAAGAGTGTCATAAGAGCTTGCAACCATGTTAAAAATACCGAGTACGGGACTCGGGTCGTTCTTCCAACGAGTTAACGCATGGGCCGAATTTGGTTGTTAAGAAATTGGGGGTTGCAATTGTGTGTGTGTGAATAGAGAGCAAAAGAGAGACTGAGAGAAAACTAATAAAAAGGGTGCTTGGTCTTGGATCGAGGTATTGTGTGTCCCCATGAACACCACTAATCCCAAGTATGGATGGTTGTCACATAACCCGCGAAGCCACACTCTACCAAACGGTCGAGGGGGTGAATTAACCTCGTTCCGTAAGTCCCAGGCTTCTCATACTCTAGTGCAACAGACCTAGGTCTTTGGAACATGGATGAAGCCTCCATGTTCACCTCATTAAGGACTCACTCTCACCAGCGAAAGCCTGGCGTCAATAGAACCGTTTTAACCCAAGGATTAATTCATCCTTTCCTTAGGGATTAGTAGCTAGGATCATCCACACCTCAACCCATGATCAAAGCACAAGAACACTATTCTAAAACTAAACCAAGCATTTTATCAAACACTTGGTGGGCATGAAGTAAAGGCATGCTTATAACTATGAAATTAAACAAGCAAGATGATTAAGAGAGTAGAAGAGCAAGATAATCAACAACTACAACTACTAGAAGCATAAAAAGACAATAGATCATAAAATGAGCAAGAAATAAACCAAACTTAGTGAGCAATAAATAAAGCTAGAACATAAACTTAACAATTAAAAAAACTATAAAGAGGAGAAATAAAATGAAGAAACTAGAGATTCATTAACAAAAGAGCAAAGTATCCACAAATCAACCACAAAACAAGTAGTAAAATAAAAGTTTGGTTAGTGATGGTGATCCTAGAAGATGATGAACAAGGGAAATAAACTAAGAGAAAATGAGAGAAATGGAAATTCTCCCAAAAACTCCCAAAAACTAATCTAAGGCTAATGAGCACCCAAAAAGGGCCTAAAAAATGGTGGTGATGAGTTGTGGTAGCATCCATCTATTTATAGGCATCATCTTGGCTTGAAATTTCCTTTTTATCCTTCAAATTGAGTACACAGCACGCAATGGCGCGCCCTCGCCATGTCCATCGCGCGCCCGCGCCCTCAACACAAACTTCGTCATTAAGCAAAGGGTGGCGCGGGCGCAACACTTGTGGCGCGCGGCCGTGCGGTCACTGCAAACTTTCATATGGACCATTATAAACCTTTGCGAAGCTCTAGATGTTAGCTTTCCAATGGTGTTGGAACCAAGTCGTTTAGATCTCTGTAGCTCAAGTTATGACCAAATTAGTGACAAAAGGTCATGATTGACAGCATTAGGAAAATTCAACGCACTGATCTTCGAATGCGAATTCGTTATAGAACCGCGTAGAAATGGAAGAACTCTTCAACATGAAAGTTGTAGAAATTGAGTTCATCTTTCCAAAAAGTCCAAGTTTGCTCCATTCTGATGACTATAGCTCTGTTTCCTCACTTCGCATTCTTTCTTCTTTGTGAAATCTCCGCTTTTTTGCATGCTTTCTCTAAACCATTCTTGCTTCCAATGTTCTTCTTAGCCTTTCTCAACCCCTATAAATATGAAATATACTAGCAAACATATCATTGCACCAAGGGGGAGAAGATTTAGAAATTTATATGCATTTTGAAGGCTAATTTAACATATAATCATTTATGAACATTTTCTAGCAAAAGGTAGAAAACATGGTCATTCACTAGCAAATATATGAAGAAGTACTGATGAGGGCATTCTTTTAACTACAAAATTTATCATCAAAAACCTCCTCATCACCCCCGTTGTGGCAACGAGCTTCAAAAATACCAACACCTATAAAACCCAATTTGTCCCAGAACAGACACATTTTAGCAAAGGAAAAATGAGTTTCCAGCACAATGAAAACATATGGTTTATGTTTCATGACAAGCTCTTTGCAATGAACTTGAGCAAGCTTACTAACAGCCCCGCTGATGTTCCACACTAAAAAAGTTAAAATTGGCACTATCCATAAACAACAATTAAGATACGAAAGGAAAGTCTAGCAAGAATCAACTCTGATGTAATCCTTGAGAAGAAGGAGACAGAATCACCGAAGGTGGAGGAGGGTTAAACCACTGTACCAGACGCCATCGCCGCTGTGGAAGGCACGGTCGCCACTGTTGCAGGCACGGACGCCATCACGGGCACAGACACCGCGGTGGAAAGCGCTGTGACGCTCTTAAAAATTAAATTAACGTAAATTAAATGCGATTAGGATTAATTGGAACAAAACCGGTACACACCCTACTGGGTTGACCCAACTGGGTCAAGTGAGTGAGGTGGGTCACAAGGACCCAACACCAACTCATTCAACCAACACAACACAACACACAACACAAAAACAAAACACACGACACTCTCTCTCTTTCTCTCAACTCTCTCACTCTCACACCACCAACACTCACCTTCCAAGCACTACAACTCACTCACCGGAGCTCCGATCGCCCCACCGTCCCCGGCTACGCAAAGCTCACGTCGCCACCTATGTATACATACTAGTATTAAGGTATGGGTAGCAACGGTTATAAT
>JASCZI010272354.1:14598-30884 GCA_036250425.1 Stylosanthes scabra | reverse complement strand
AGTTTCTCTTTAACCTATCTAATCATCAATCTCTTGACTAATCAAACAAGCAAAAAGATAATGCACACATCATGATTCAAATCTTCAACAATCAGCAAGGATTCTTAGAAAGAATTAAATGTCACTTATTCAACCTCAAGAAACCTCATCAATCATCTAACATTCTAATGCATATTAAACCACATGCTCATCTCTAAGTCACATAAAGAAATATTGAATGATTCTTGAGAATGTTTGAATGCCTATTTTCTCAAATGCAACAATTCAAAACAAGAAAGATCAATTATTTGTCAATAACCAAATCTTTAAAGATATTATGACAAAGAATCAAACAAGAAACAAATCACTCATCTATGTGATAGAAATTCAGATTTATATAATGGCACATACATTCAAAACATCATCTCTAATGCAAAGAACACACATGAAAGATCATTCTTGAACTAGTTTATGCTATCAAGATCAATGCAAGACCAAATTTAATGTCACTTATTCATCAAACATCAACAAAGACAATGCATAAACCATCAAATAATATGTTTAATCTCATGATCTAGAATAGAAACTAAACCAATGTAAGAACCAATTATACCTCTCGGTTATCTTGATCCTTGAATTGATGAACAAGAAGAATCCTTTGAATACGGTTGATAGAAATTTGCAGATTTGAATATGTTATTGGATTAATCCATTGGCTTGATAGAATAGGGCTCCTCCTCCTTAATCTTTAAGGGATTTAGCCACTCATGATGATGAATGACTCAAGAGAAATATTGAAGATGAATCTTGAATTCATAAAAACTATGAATCTTGAAAGAAAGAAAGCTATGAAGATAATTCTTGAATGATGAGCATTCAAAGAACTTAAAAGAGAAAGAGAAAGAAAAGAGATATAAATTGAATTTCCTCTTTTACTAAATTGAAAATGAATGAGTACAAAGTGATGGAAACTTCAAAGAAAACTAGAACTAACTTCTAAGAGAAACTAATAATGAATTCTCTAAGAATCATGAGAGACTAATTCTAAGTGTAAGATGATCTAAAGATGTAAGTAAAAATCTTAAAAGTTCTAAAAGTTACTTTCTAATGAAGTTTTCCTTCTTTTATAAGTATACATCATGGGAAAATGAAATAAAAATACATCCAAATTGAAATTACATTTGGATAAGACTTTCTGCCAGCTAGACAGGCTAACTCACGCCTGTACTTAAGGTTCCACGCCTGTACTTTGGTGCAGCACGCCTAGGCGTGGCTTTGGTGCTTGAGTTGCTGGTGCTGAAAATCTTCCCACGCCTAGGCGTAGGTGCATGGCGCCTAGGCGTGATTGGCTTGATTCTGGAGGCTGAGTTCTGAAGGGAGACACGCCTGGGCGTTGAGACAGGGCGCCTGGGCATGGCTGTGGTGAACTTGTCTCTGAATGCTGGATGACTCACGCCTGGGCGTGTGATTCTGGCGCCTGGGCGTGAGACTTTGGATGCTGGACTTGATGTATTACGCTTGAGCGTGGCTAGAAGGACGCTTGGATGTGACTGGAAGTGTTGAGACTTGGTGACCCACGCCTAGGTGTGAGGAATTGGCGCCTGGGCATGGCCTTTTGCTATGGTTCTCTGTTTTCCATGATTTACCAGCTTCCTAGTCCATTTTTCCTGCAAATCATCAACAGATACTCAAAGTACCTCTAAAATGGAATTATTTGCAAGTTAATAACATAATTACCTATTTTTGCATGATTTTAGTTTAATTATATAAAGAAAAGTGACTGACTTAGGAGAATATATCCTCAATGATGCTCATGCATCAGAGAGCTAGGCTAGAAAGTGCCAATGTACTAATACAACTAATCTAGTATTTTATTATTTCTAAAATAATCTTTTCTAATGATTAAATTAACGTCCCTACACATAAATTTAATAAAGTGCTACACACAAACAAACTCTATGTTATTCTTATTGATTACATATATATATAAAAAATGTTTATCCCATTTCTAAATGTGGTCCCTTCTCATAAGTAGAATGAATCAAATATAAATATGCACTACTATACTATAATCGGCCAAACAATAAATAAAAATACTAAGACATAAATAACAATAATAATAGTACTACTAATACAATAATAACAGCCTCTCTTACTAATAAAACAAAATTAACATACTAGCTATAACAACTATAATAACACTAATAATAAAAAAATAAAAGAAACCGTTCTTAATAAATAGAATCATTTTTTGCATACCAGCTATAATACCAATAACAATACTAATAACTCTAATAAAAATCACATAATGACCTATCTTCACAATAAAAAAAATAGACTTACATATTGACGATGTTTCAGCTTTTTAACAATATGTTCTTTCAATTTCACCAATATTTATTTGATTGAATCACCTTCCTTCTTGTGCATTGAATGAGTTTCCATATTGCTTCTTTCCTTGGTTTGTGAAAAAAAAAGGGAAAGGGAAAGCTCACTGCTGCCTCTCATGAGCAAATGAGCTTGGAATTCAAATGGTTTAATCTCAGTATTTCCCAGCCATTGATGTCAAGCCTAAACGTTACCAACCGTTGGAAGAGTGCATGTGACCTTTTTATTTTCCAAATCCACACAGAAATCGTCGTAGACGGATTGGTTATTCTTCCCAACCACCCAATGCGCCCACATCTCATCTCAACCGTCCCTATTTTTCTTATTTAAAACAAAAAATGAAATTAGATGAATACGTAGTAGACGTATTCTTGAAACATGCATGTCCTTTGATGCAATAGCTCATCCCATCTCCACCATCCGTTCCTCTAAAAAAAATTTTTAAAAAATTTATATCCATGACAATCCGTCTTTGATGACTTCCTATTTTTTTTTTTAAAAAAAAAGAAAAATTGAATTGCCCTTATCTCATCCATTTATTTCCCAAGGAACCAACTCATCACAGTCGTGGATCTTAGTTTGAATTCAATTATTATTTATTTTCTCCAGTCAAGCACGTTTGATTGCACCTACCTTTTTAACCACTTGTTCAGACAAATGACGGCCCCATATTAAGGTTTAACACCCATAAAGGCTAATAACATGAAAATTCTCCATCATGATTCTCATATTAAAAATAATTAACGAGTATTTGGTTCTCTTGTTTGATTAGTTTATAGTTATCTAATTTATTTGTCTTTTTGATAATTTTTTGTATCAGTATTTTCATATTATAATTTTTCCTAAAAGCCATTTCTGGTGGTATTTGATTTTGTAAGTACTAGAATTCAATTTTTGTGTCCAACTCATGGGTCCTAGGTTTGATTGTATTTATTATTTTTGTTTAATTTGTATAACTCCTTATGCTATGATTGGTTATTTGGTTAATTTTTTTATTAGATTTAGTTGTTTCTTATGTAAAATGCAATTGCTTACTTGTCCAACTTTTTCATGTTGTTATTGAATAAATTTTTTAATATACTAATTTTAGTAAATTTACATATTTTATTAGATTTCTTTACTGAGAGTTAATTTGTTGACATTAGGTAACAAATTAGGATAAACTGTCTATGGAATAAGATGTACTCAAATTATTTTGATTAGATATTTTTCTTATATGATGCTTTTATTTAAAGAAAAAGCTCGTGTGATTTTTCAGTAAACTATCCACGGCCTTTAGCATATTTTAGAGTGGAAAAAATGACAACATTGTTAAAATGGAACAAAGGGCCAGAGAAAAATATTATTAAACTTAATCCCAATGATAGCTCCAACAAGAGCAACACCTCTATGAAAAAATAGAGTACATAAAAAAGTTCTTAGTCGAAATGAAGCCAATCAAGGCAAAAATGACATCTCAAGAGCAACATCTCTATAATTGATATATTAGGGAGATGTATAATTGTGTTTTATTATAGAATATTGTTATAGTGCATGTATAATAATGTTGTTCATTTGTTTGATTTAGTGCTTGGTGGAAATGAAGTGCTCGCCGTACAAGATTGCCACCCTTTGTGCTAATTTAACTAGCAAACAAAAGAATGATGTTAAGGTTTACTTTTAGTGATACCGCAGATTCAAGTGAACCACAACTAGCAGGAGTTGGTCGTATCCCTGTAAATTGGGATGTGGTTAGAGCAGTGTTCAGACTACCAATTTGTGGTAAAGACTTATTTTTTCCGGTTAATGTGCTTAAACAAAACTTTTTTTAAAAAACATTAACTGAAAAAGAAAAAAGTCTTCACCACAAGTTGGTAGCCTAAACATTGCTTCAACCACATCCCAATTTACAGGAAATAAGATTATACCAGACCATCAATAAGTTGTGATTCCCTTGTATTTTCGGAATCAAATCATAACATCATCCTTTTTGTTTACCACTTAACTCAGCACAAAGTGTGGCTATCTTATGCGGTGAGCACTTGATTTTCACTTAGTACTAAATCAAATAAATGAACACCATTATTATATATGCATTATAACAATATTCTATAATCAAAGATGATTATGCATCTATCTATGTAATATATCAATTATAGCAAACTTTAAAACTTTTCTTCTCCCTTTATGGGTGCCACTTTTGCCTTGGTTGGCTTTATTTCAACTAAGAACTTTTTTCTATAGTCTATTTATTTTAAAAATGTTGCTTTTGTTGGAGCTATTCTTGGTATTAAGTTTAATAACATCCTTCTGTGTTTATGCTCTTGCTCCTTGTTCCATTCTAGCAATGTTGTCCTTCTTTTCTACTCTAAAATGTGCTAAAGGCCTTGAATAGTTTACTGAAAAATTACACTAGCTTTTTTTCAACTAAAAGCATTATACAAGAATATATAATCAAAATAATTTGAGTACATCTTATTACATGGATAGTTCACCTTAATTTATTACCTAATGTCAACAAATTAATTCTCAGCAAAGAAATAAATACAAAGAAATCTAATAATATGTAATATACTAAAATTAGTATATTCAAATATTTATTCAACAACAAAAAAGTTGGACAAGTAAGTAATTGTATTTTGCATAATAAGAAACAACTAAATCTAGTAAAAATAACCAAATAACCAATCATAACATTAGAAGTTATATAAATTAAACAAGAATAATAAATAAAAACAAACCAATGGGATCCATGACTTGGACACAAAAATTAAATTATAATACTTGCAAAATCAAATACCACAAAAAATGACATTTAGAAACAATTAGAATATGAAAATATTGATTAAAAAAATTATCAAAAAGATAAATAAATTAAATAACTATATACTAATCAAACAAGGAACCAAATACCTAACGAAAATAAAATAAAATCAAACACAATATGTTTCTTATGATCTAACACGACAACAAATAGAAAAACTGAGTACTTTTATTATTGAATACATTTAACAATGAAAAAACTCAATTTTAGTTAAATTGTGATAAAATTAATAGAAGCCTTGCATATTCCAAAATAAATAAGAAAAAATCAATGAAACACAATTAAACAATAATACTCTTTTAATAATAAATCCATATACTCTATACAAATCAAACAAAAATAATCAGTGTAATCACGTGAATAATACTGCCATGATAAAAATCTAATCTACTGATGGTAAGAATAATGCAATGAGATACTAGATAAATAAAATTTAAAAAAATAAGAAATTAGCAATTACATTTTAAAAATAAGCAATGTTAATCAAACATTGTAGCTATATTCAAATACAATCAAATACAATTAAACAAATAAAATTATTAAAAGCAAACATGAAAAATAGCTTTCCAAAATTGAAATGTTTAATAATTGAGTATATTTCATATTTAGAAAATTCATTTTAATAAAAAGGAAATGAAACAAATAAAGGTCTTATATTTTGCAAAAAGAAAATCTAAATTATCAACATTTTGGTAACCAATACTAACTAACAAAATTAAAATATTATTACTTTCTTGAGTTTCATTTTTTATGGGTTGATTTTCTTTTATTTTATTGAGATTTTATCACTTGTTGGTTGGTATTGGTTAAAAGTTTATTGACTTCCTAACATGATTGATTCTAAAATAAACATAAAGATATGACTGCAATCAAAATACTTACAGCGTGTTTGGAAACCCCTTGGAATTCTTATCACAGGAATTGAATTGAATTCCAGTGTTTGAAACAAATATTAAGTAAATGAGTACATATGGAATTGAATTCAATTCCATTGTTTCCTCCCAAAATCAATTCCAAGCTAAATAGGCCTGATTTGGAATTTCATTTCATTGGAATCTCATTAAAAATATAAAATATTTAAAATACCCTTGTACCTAAACTCCCTCACCTACTTTATCTCCTATCATAGCAGCATAACACCCCTTTCTTCACGTTGCTTCTCCTCTTTTGTCATTAGTTCTTCTTCACATTTCTCCTCCTCTTCTTCGCGTTGCTTCTTCTCTTCAACTGTAAGGTTGCGTTGAAGAAGTTGTTTGACAAAGGTGTAATGAGGCGTGAGAATTTGTACTTGGTCCTCTGCGCCAATTCTACTGGAGCATATGAATAGATTTTCAAATAATGCATCTTCTCCAAATTATACAACTTTTCAACAATCTCATTACTCCTACAAGCTCAGCTTCAACGTGGATTTCAATCATTTGCTTCAAAAATCAATTTTTTAGTAAAAGATTACCAAGTGTGATGAGTAGCTATATTAGTTATGTGGGTGTAGTAGCAAAGTGCAGTCCTTCAAATTGAAAAAGTGATGTTCGTGATTATGATGATGGGTTTCACATAAAAAAGTGTTTTGAGCTTGCAAAAAAAGTCATTGAGTTCACCAGCCTCAATTCAATGGTGGGGTGTGTTATTGTGAAAGAAGCTAGTAACTTGGCGGAGAATGCCACAGTTTATATGAGCTTAGAACCTGTAACCATTTTGGAAGGACACCACTTTGCACTGAAGCTTTAATCAAAGCCAAAGTGAATAAAGGATAAATTTGTCTAATATAACATTTCAATTCCATTGATAAATAATTCAATTTAATTCTGTATTTTTATTAATTTATTTCAAACACTAAAATTCAATTTAATTTTTAATGAAATTCAATTCTTAATGAAATTCAATTCAATTCCATATTATTAAAAGTTTTCGAACACTGAAAATCCACAAAATCCAATTACAAATAGAACAAAATAGTTGAATGAACATAATTAATTACACAAATTCAACAACGTGAATGTCTTCAATCAAACGTATAGTACTGCTGCAATCAAACATTTATCCTCCTTTTACAAGAATTGAAAAAATAGTCCTATAACAAGATAATGCGCCAAATAGCAACTAATAATCCAAATAAAAAACAAATAGCGCATTCAAAATATTGAGTGCATCTAATAATGAGAAATTACAAAATCAATTTAAAATAAAATAGCAGAGTAGTCTCAATAGTTCATATGAACAGTAAACATTTATCATTTTACAGTGGGATAGGAACACAGGGATGCAGGGAAGTCCCCGTGCCACGCGTGGCCAAAGAACAGTGAAATCCACTCAAATCTTCAGCCGGTGACACATTGGGTGATGTGGGTAAGCATTTTACTCGCTGGTCCAACAAAAGCTCCCAGTCGCTGGAAACCATCTGCGCCATTGAAATGGAAGCTCCACATCGAGGCAAAATCTCCATTATTCGATCGGAGAGCACACGAATCGTGCCGCCCTTTATCCGCCGGATACAGCACAGATGATTTTGGCGCGGCTACTTTCGAATCTGAAATTTGAAATTGGGCAATGCGCTCGCAGAAGGGAATGCGTCCCGCCTCGCCATCCGATAAATAGAGGAGGGGGAAGAGAGAGAGCCTAAAGAGAGAGAGAAAGATAGGGGTGGAGATCTAAGAAGAAGGCAACGGCTGAGGCGAACGCAACCGCTGCTGCCGTCACCGTTAAGTTGCTGCCACTGTTTCCGCCACTGCCGTTTCCTACGTCTCCATTGTTCCCTGCCACCGTTGGGCCTCGCCGTTGAGGCTGTCGGACATTAATCGACATCACTCAGCCCCACCCAACAGCTGCTATCACCATTGGAAGGTAATCCAACTATTCTCTCTGTCCTCCTAAAATCCCAAACTAACATTGAGTTGGTGTCTTCAATGATTGTAGAAACATCGTTACTTTGGGAGGTTTGGAAACGAGAACTAGAACCTGAATGGAGCAGCATCTGCCACAGATTGGGACAACCAGGGCTTTGGGTTGGCTCAGGAAATCGGAGTCGAACTCTGCGCAGAGCACGCCAGCAAGGAATGCTTCAAGCTTTAAGGTTTCGTTCGGTGGATAAAGCATAGGCAAAGGGAGAGGATGAGTAAGTTAGTGCGCGTTGAAGAACCACAAAGCTAGCAGAGACAGAACGGTAAGTTCTTAAGCCTTTGCTTCTTATTAATCTCTCTTTTTCTTGCTATATTTCAATGTGCAAAATTGCAATCTCAACGATATTGTGCTTTGTTTTGTTCCAATTGTTACTAAGTGACACTTCATGGGAAATCATAGTATGTGCTTCATGAATTTTGTGATGTGTAGAACAAGATGATGGGTTAAACTTTTGTCTTTTTGGTCTGTCTGTTTTGATTAATGATGATGAATTTAAAATATAAATTTCTCATGGAACTATATCTTTTCCCAGTTGTTCATAAATCTCCTTTTCTCAATTGTGGCAGCAAAAAAAATTGTAGTGTCATATACGATTTCAATTTTGCATCAAAAGAAGTTAGTTAAGGCTTTGACTGTCCAATAAAAAAAGCTGTAATCTGTATATTCCTAATTGCTTTATCCTAGCCAGAAAATCTGACTATTGCTTTCTTCAACAGTTAGAAATATAGTCTCTAGTTAGCCTTGAATGGTTTTCAAGTAAAGTAGTAGTGAAAAGTTATTAATGAAAAGAAGTCACATCATTGAGTTCCTTCAGAGTTAGCAACTCTTATCATTTTGCATTTTGCACGCCAACTGTTTGTGACTTTGTTTATTTGAGTTTGTTTCTTTATCACTCTCAAATTTTAATTCTTCTCTTGGTTTCTATTTTTCTAATATTTGGTTGTGACAGGAAAGGAACCATGTAATAGTTCCAACTTCCAAGTTCTCTCAGTTGTGATGCTTTGGAAGGGTTTACACTACTAGCATAACTTTGAAGGTGATTTTTTCTATCTTTAATTATATTTATGATTATGATTATTTTTCTATTTAAGGTTTATTTGATGATGAAAATGAAGAAAGAAGCATAATGAAAGGAATAAAATGAAAAAATGCCATAAACTGAATGCTGGTGAGGTCCTCCTTATTCACCTTTGCTTCTCTGTCAAACTCGGGTGCCAATATTCATAGAAATACAAAGCATACTTTTTACTGTAGACTGAATGTGAAATTAAAGAAAATATAAGAATGTATAAGTTTTTTACATTAATGAAGGATTAGAATTCAGATTTGTTCAGATTTGTAGAATGTTCTAAGAATGTGCTACTTATATTTAATGTAATGTTGATATAAAACTCAATACTTTCATGTTGTTTAGTGAGTTATATTTCTTCCATTCATGATCCCAAACAGCTGCAGAAGTATTGATGATAAGAAACTAACTTCACTATTTTCTTTTGTTTTGTTTTATATGTATATGTGATATTTACTATTTTTAGATGAGAGATGAAAGCTTTATAAACAACATAAGAGGACGTAAGGTACATAGATTGAAGTGTTGGCTGTGTGCATGGGAATTGAAGTGAAAGAAGTGGTTTTTTTATATGATAAATTTAAAGTGAAATCATGAGTTAGATAAAATGGTTTAGTTAAGAAAAAGGCCTCTATTACGAGGGAAGTAAGGGTGTATCTTATATGTTGAAGAATTTTGCTTGAAATGCAGGGATCATATATACTTTAGTCATATTAATGCAATTCCTTTACTACATCTTATAAGCAATGAAAACATCTATTGTGATAGCTATTTTTATAGTGAATATATAAGCAATCCCAATGTATTGTTATGTAATTTTGTTTGATTGTATGCATTGAATTTAGTTTTCTTTTTTTTTTCTTCTTCTAAGTTACATGGTCCAAATAAGACCAGAACTCCTCATCTTTTTCAGTCTATTGTTTGTGTATTTGAATGAAGTGAAATTTCTTTGTTGTTCTATAAGGTAACATGAGCTTGGTTAACACTTGGAGCTTGATGAAAATGATTTTGATTTCTGCAATGTAGTTGAATTGTGTTTTATAAAATTAATTTCTGAGTTGCCTTATCTTGACAATAATTACCTTATATGACAATTATGATGGACTTGAAATTTATTTGTTGTTTAGTAAACGAATTATTTTATATTAATATTTTTTTGGAGCTAGCTTTCTGGTATACTAATAGCTTAAATGTTCCATAGAAAAGAAAAAGAAGCATATTAAAGTTGGTTATGTGAATGTTTGATAAACAAGAGGAAGAAGCCTTACAAAAGAGTTAGGAGGGTCAATGATTAGGATCACAGAGGCATTTCAAGTGTTAAGAAGTCAATGATTAGGATCACAAGGACATTTCAGGAACTTTTTGTTTCATCCAGATTCACATTTGAAGGCCCATCCACCGTTCTTTCACCCTGTCATGTTCAAATACTTTGAACAATGACAATTATGGCTACTTTTTCATTTGTGGGGGATTTCATTTTGATTTATGATTCTTTTAGTTTTAATTGCGTCAATTGAACTTTTTAATTCCTTTAGACTGATTTTCACAATAAATAATTGCGTCATTTTTTTTGCAACAAGCTGGGATAATTGGATTTTACATGGGAAGTGCTCTATCCATAGCAAACAGAGGTCAGTGTTGTTGTAGTATTTTATAGAGTACATTCTCCAGAACTTGCTGACTCTGCCAAGCCAAGGCTTCTGTTCATGCTCACTTTCCAGAGTTGGATAATTTTGTTGGCTTTTAAATTTTATGTTATAGGAATTTATTATTTATCCGCAATGCTATCTTTATTCTTTATTTTCAAATTACAGTTAACAAATAGAATTAGTGTTGTAAAAGAGATAATTGAGTAACTCTATTTTAATATGACAACTTGCTCTATTCAAATTTTCATATTCGGAAGCTTTATTTTATAAGAATACAAATGAATTATACATTCAAGTGAGTTATACGCCGGGCCAAATGTAGCTATCATGCGCTATTCTCCAAAACAAAAATTATCTATTTGACTCTAGAGCTCAAGTTTGTTTAATATCTTGAACCGTTTACAAGATACACGTTTTCTTAAGTCTTCCATTTTGTGTGCACACATTATGTCATTAATGGTACTTTTCTTCATTGAGTATGATTTTTTCACTTAACTTCAGGTTGCACGTGCTGATATGACTGAGCTTCCGGCAGCAAAGTATGATGTTGATAAGTTGCCTGAAGGTAAACATAGAATTCTTTATCCACTTTTTTCAATTGTCAATAATTAAGTATCTGAAGTGTCCAAGTGAAATTTCCTAATTCAAATTTGACAATTTCATCCTGTGGGATAAAATGTGGAGGAAGAAACATCACCAGATATTGCAGAAGCTTAGATTTGTCATTCCTCTAGAGAAGCCCAAGAACAGTTTAGGCTTTAAGGTGAATGAGTTGAAAATTTCAATATAGACATGTGATTTTCAGAATGGCTATTATTCTATTGGAGTTCTATACAGATCATTTTTCATTGAAATATAAAATGTGATGGATGAATCTACTTTTACCATTATAGGAAGAAATTCAGGTATACGAAATACCAAGCCATGGTAGCACAGCTAGAACACCAATTTCAGCTTGGGAGACTTTCCCTTCAAGGATTATGGTTCTACTGTCAAGTATGGATTGATCTTGGTTGTTCAGTTGACATAAATATTTGATAATTATTTGATGATAGCAGTTTTAGTTATGTGTTTCAGCTTATGAGGGATCAATGCAAACATTATCCATTGTTATACAAAAGGGTGCAGCCAACAGTTTTTCTGGATTTATTATTCTTAACTTACTTAAGAACCAGGTAAATTTATGTTTACGTGCACACTTTGGATTAATTTTGGATTTGTTGTTCTTAAATTACTACACAGCCAAAATTTGGAACAATTTAAAGTGTAGACATTCTATATTTTTCCCTTAAAAGAATACACTTCTATGTTTTATATATATAAAGAAAGGTAAGTGTGGGCTGAGGTGCACAAAAAAAATATCATTTTTATTTTAATTATATATTTAAAAAAAGTCATATTTTCATAACCCCAAACTATAATTGAAACATGTATAAATGTATGTCACACTATTAAGTTGTATATAGTACTTGGATTTCTTATCAAACCTAAATGTGGTCATTTCGAAATTATGAGTTAACACAATAGAAGTATCAATTATCACAGGAATTTTTAAATAGTATATATGTGAAATAAGAATATAAAACAAGAATAAAGAGTTATGATAGATAATTTTTTTCCTATCTTAGTGCATATATATCTGAATGATCTTGGGAGTACTCTTGGAGTCATAGCATTTATATGAACAAGAATTAGGTAATGAGGCTAACGGATCTATAACCCATTTCTTTTCCTATTTGCTTAGGTGGCGAAAAACACATGTTGATTTGCATATTAGTGATGCCATTCAATTTAGTCCGTAAGTCTTTTTCCCCTTTTCACTTGCTAATGAATAAGGTTTTTCCCTTACACTTTCTCGTATGTCTTTATTATTTCTTTCTCATTACGGATGGACTTAATGAAACAAAGTTGAATGACAATGCCTTATCGAAGGAAGAGGTAGGTGCCTCTTGCATAATCAAGAAAGAAGCTGTTTTTAAGAGAAAAAAAAAATAAAAAATACTCATTTAATTATAGAGTAAGTTTCTTCAAGTCATTTTCTATGTATATACCATTGCTTTGTTCTTTTTCACTTTAATTAAAGTTTTAAAAATAGAGAAAAGCCGATAGTTCCCTTTCCTTCAATGTCCAGTGATTGTATAGTTGTAAAGTAGTAAACTATTTTTTGTTATTCATTTGCAACCTTAGAACAACCACCATATGTTTTGTTAGTAAACTAGCTTTTGTATCACTTTGAAGAATTGACCGGCATAGCACTAAAAATTGACAAGCTTTGGAGAGAATTTTGTGTATGAAAATTGATGGTAGCATGTGAAGATTACTAGCTCATCTTTATGCGGTGGCAATGTCAGAGTCCAGTCGGGGGATGATGACTATTGGCGGGCATCTAATTATTTCTACTTCTAAAATTTCATAGTTTATGTAGTGCAAGTAGAGTAACTTATTTTTTATTTTTTGTTTTTATTAAGTGTTGGTTATGTAAGCTTATTGTATTAAGCCTGTGACTTAATTTTATAGCTTACTGTATTAATCCTTGATGGAATCATTTTTAAAAACTAGTGTGTGCATATTATTATTGTTAAATTTCGTAGCATTTCTTAATTTCACTTTTCCAAAATATCTATCATGCTAATAAGATTATAAGAATGTCTTGGTTTTATTTCTGTAATTGGAATAAGTTAGATGATACTGTAATAAAAATACCTATCATCTTTAATTTTTAAAATTTTATTAAAGAGTATGAATATAGCAATAGAAAATGAAAAACTTGGTAAGTTGTGAATCAATATTGCACACATGACCATCTTAATTTCAGTTTAACATGTAAAAAGTAAAATGTAGTATTGGTATATATTATTGGAATCATTGAAGGTTGACCTCTATTTTTTTTTATTAATTACCTAGTACCATTAATTTGTTTAAGATGTAATCAAAGTCCTAAGCATGATGCTTATCTGATCTTTCACCAAATAATTCTTCTACATCTTTAATTTTTAAAATTTTATTAAAGAGTATGAATATAGCAATAGAAAATGAAAAACTTGGTAAGTTGTGAATCAATATTGCACACATGACCATCTTAATTTCAGTTTAACATGTAAAAATTAAAATGTAGTATTGGTATATATTATTGGAATCATTGAAGGTTGACCTCTATTTTTTTTATTAATTAGCTAGTACCATTAATTTGTTTAAGATGTAATCAAAGTCCTAAGCATGATGCTCATCTGATCTTTCACCAAATAATTCTTCTACATCATGAAATTTGCTAAAAAAAAATTATTCATGTATATTGGATAAAATTAATGGTGATAAAATCAAAACTAACATAAAATTTATTTAATTCATTTTTATAAGACAATAAAAATAAACATAATATTTTAAAATTTTTATAATTTGATATTTATATTCTTTTAGATGCTTGATATTTTTAAATATATGATTAATATATTTGTTAAAATACGTTATTAAATATATTGAAAATTTTGTTTCCCACCAAATAGCCTATTATAGATTTTAAAAAATCAAAACCCTTGCAACCAAAATTATGTAACTAACACAATCAAACACTAATAATATTTTGAGAATAATAAATCCATGTATGATGCATGAGCATCATTAAGGGAATTTCTCACTTAGATTAGTGCATAATTTAGTAGATAATTAGCTTAATACTCAATGTAATTTATCATAATTTTAATCATTTAGATACTTTGAGTATTCTACTGATTATTTATAGGAAATGAAGAAAAAAAAACAAAAGGAATTGAAGAAACTTGCAAAGAAAGAAACAGGATGGAATGTGACACCCTGGAGCTACATGGTCACGTTTGGACCACGTTTTCAACGTGAGCCAAACGTGACTCATACCAAGACTTCATCAAGCTCTCCTCATGCACCACTAGTCACGTTTGGACCACGCCTAGACGTGGTCCAAACGTGACTCAAGCAAGGCTTCCCCAAGCTCAACAAGTCACGTTTGGACCACGCCTAGATGTGGGCCAAACGTGACTCAAGACAAGCTCAAGACAAGCTCCTAAGTCACTCAGCAAGTCACGTTTGGACCACGTTCCCAACGTGGGCCAAACGTGACTCACTGATGCGCGCGACCTTGTCAGGGCCGCGGTCCAAATTTAGTTTAAAAGTGTCACAGAGGTGCAACCAAGTTTGAAAATACCGAGTACTGGACTCGGGTCGTTCTCCCTAGGAAGCAGAAACAGAGGTTTGTTTTCAATTGAGAAAGTATTGGGGTTGGTTGCAGTTTATTGTTGAGAGTAGAGCGCAAGAAAGCAGATTAAGATAGCAGTGGATTAAAGAGTGCCCGACCATGGGTTGAAATACTGTGCGTCCCTATGATCACTACTGATCCCAGATTGGATGGACTGTCACCTAAAGGAAACTAACCACCACAGGGGTGGCGGAGTTAACTCCTATTCGAATGTCCTAGGCATACTTAACAACGGGGCCCTAGGTCTCAACAGAACTCGAGTAAATCTTGCGTCACCAGGAAGAATTCACCAGTAGTACACTTTGCACCGAATTGAGTCTGTATTATTTAAGGTCCCCATACTGTTGGCAGGGGCGTAGCGTTAATGGCATCAAAATTAACTATGTTCCTCCCATTCATTGCCTTTAGGGATTGATAGCTAAGATCATTCGCACATTTCATCCCATAGCTGAGTCACTATGGTGAAAACAGTATACAAAACAGATAATAAAAACAGTAAAATAATTGGCTAGTGAAAATGGACAAAAACTAATGGAACCCTAACTAAACTAAAGAAATGGTGGTTTTGGGCTCCCTCTGGAATGGTTAAGGCTCCTCTATTTATAGATGCTGAAACCCCTTGGTGCGTACGCATTAGCTCCGAATTCAAGTTTGGGCGTGCTGCCCAAGGCTATAGGTGCGTACGCACTGGCTCTTGGGTGCGTACGCACAGGGTCCAGAAATGGCCTTTTAGGTTTTGCTTGCGATCTTCTCGTTCCTCTTGCCCTTTTTAGCCACTTCCGCTCCGAACTTTGCCTGTTAAAACCTGAAACACTTGAACGCACACATCAAGGCGTCGTGCGGAACAGGAAATGGTTTAAAGCAAGGTAAAAATTGGCTAAAATAGCAGATAATTACATTTACAACCCTAATGAACGATTAAACGCAAACATGCCTATTTTGCTAGTATTTAAGTGGTGAGAGGTCGATAATTAGTCGATTTATGATATAAAATAACCCATCGAAATGGGGTTTATCAATCTCCTCACACTTAAACATTGGCATGTCCTCATGCCCAAATAAATCAGATATAGAGGAAAACTACACTAAGACTATGATGAAAATAAATCTACGGAAAATAGAAGGAAATCAAAAACTGTGCAGAGGAACGGGCAAAGACCATTACAGCAAATGCTAACCCCACAAAATGTTTAATCTCGAAAAAGATAATTGACTTACACAGCATAAGAACTTTACCCGGTTGTGTTTACGCTCATTCACTCTAGTGTATCA
>JASCZI010272354.1:1267-11518 GCA_036250425.1 Stylosanthes scabra | reverse complement strand
GTTTTAAACTTGTCAATTCTGCAGAAGTGCAGTAAAGCTCCAGGGAATCGATTCTATCTGCAACAGAGTCGATTCTCTGAGCCATTTTCTAAGAAAAATGGGATTTTGAGAGCAAAGAATTGATTCCCATGACTTGAGAATCGATTCAGAAAATCACAGAGGCCAATTGATCATCGTATGAATCGATTCTAGCTCTTCAGAGTCGATTCTGATGATGATCTTTTTTTTGGAAAAGTTTTCTAAGTGTTTCGAGTCGATTCGAGGGGTTACAAAATTGATTCATGTTTGGACAGGAACGAAATAGATTTGAAAAGGTTGCAGGGAATCGATTCGGATGTCCTTCGAGTCGATTCTGTTTTAGAAATTGTTCAAAAAGGGACCAGTGAATCGATTCGGGGTGAGCCAGAGTCGATTCACTAGTGTCCAGAATTGGTTTTTGAAGTACAAAACCTACTTGGAGTCGATTCTTTCGATTCTTCCTCTTCAGAATCAATTCCAAGAGTCAAGAACTTGGTTTTAGAAAAGAAATGAATGAGAAAGAAAGAAATCCCACAAGTGAAAAGAGAAAGGAGCTACATCTCATGTATAGTGCCTTATCCCCTCAATAGGAGGAAGAGTGTCACTCGAGATGACATTACGTGAGCCGAAGTGACAAGTGGGGGCCTGCGGGCTGACGACCCAACTTACGGCAATAGCAGACTACCGGTGTAGTGCGTGCCATGGGGGGTCAATAGGGCTAACGTCCCGGTGTACTTATAGAGAAATGAAACCCCCAGATATATATGAGAAAGAAAGAACGTAAACGTTCAGGGCAATGAGCGAGTTGTCCTCGGGGAAGTGCGTACGGTAGTGATCCAGGATATATACTGGATCGATCGGGTTGGCTAATGGAACCGACCGGGTGAGCTCATCATAGCCGTAGGGCCAGGCATGCATCACGTGCATTTGTTTGACATTGTTTGGGTGTGTCTACTTGCTAATTTAAATGGTAATTATTTTATGAATGACTTGCTTGTTTGTATGCTTTGCTTGTGTGTGCTTGTATTGTGGGTCTTGGGAGAGAATAAGATGATGAAGGAATAATACGAAAAAGAAAAGAATAGATGTAGGTGTTTAGAAAGAGAGAATGAATGAACACTAGCTAAGGGATCTAAGTAGTATCTAAGAGAAAGTTTTGTATATATGCCGCGCATGCGAGGTTAATCTTGAGAAAACTCGAGTGACGAGTAGGATTGCCTCGTGTGATCCTGCTAGCTTACCTTATGTAGTTTTGGAGCCTTTTCCGTACTGAGAATCCCGTGGTTGGGATTCTCACCCTGTATTGTTCAACTATTTTTCAGACTGCAGGTTCACAATCTTGAAGATAAGCAAAGCGACGGTGCATTTCATGGTCGTAGGAGTTCTCCGCTGTGTTGTTATGAGTCGTGGTTGAGTTTGGAGAATTAGGGTATTTATTGTGTAGAGTCATATGTTAGCATGTATGTAAAGCCTAAGCTTCGCAAGCTAGTAGCTTATTATTGGACCACTTGTATCAGATATTTTATATATGTATAAAAGGGTTTTTGGTGTACATATGTGTATGGCTCTATTTTCGTATAATCTGATAGTTAAGTTATGTGGTTTCAAATATCCTGTATCTACGGGAAAGCAAGAAGTGTCGGTCGTAGCAACCTAGCATTAACAAAACGTGTCCGCGGCATGGTTTGTCGGTGTTGGGGTGTTACAATTTTTGGTATCAGAGCAGTTCTTTCCTTGTGAGCCTGAGGGAGGAAACTGCTATGCTTCTATGCATTTTCTGAACCAAAGAAAATCATGCAATGGTCTTACCCGTGGTAAAGATCGGTGTCTGTATGCATGATAGTTCTATTGTTTGAATTGTTTAGATAACATTGTGCCTTACTCGGTAATGGACTTGGCCCGTTCAGTACCACTAACAAGTGTATAATGCGATCTAAATGACGGCAATGAACAAGTACAAGTTGAGCATAGAGTTGTAGAATGATAGAAATGTTTTGAAAAGATGTTTTCCAAAAGATTTTCGGAGTTATGTCTTTCTTGAACACTCTAGTCCTCGTGCCAAATTCCTTAGTGACCGCAAAGTATAGTGAAGCGTCTTAGGGGTCTAGAGATTGAACGAAAATAAGGATAACACTTGTACTAGTTCGGGATATGGAATTCCCACTAAACCGTAAGAAAAACCAAGTGAATCTAGGAGAACGAATAAACGATAGTAATACTAAGTGCCGACAACAGTAGAAACATAACTTAGGAACGTACCTAGAAATCCTCGAAGGATCAAACAAACATCACCAAAGTTTAGGGAAACATAAACATAGTAGTCAAAGGATTACAATCCAAGACAAAACACGCGAAATTAGGAAAACATAGCTAGAGAAAACCATCGGTGATCACTCTTGATCCGGTGCGCCATCCTGAAATCCTTGATCCTCTGGTTGCGCAGCTCGACTGAAGAATCTGTGCATATCATTCCCTAGCTCTTGAATCTCCTTTGTACGATTGGACAAGCGAGATTCGTATCCATCCAACCTCTGGTCTATTCCTTGAACGTTCTCGCTCCAACTTGAGCGAAAGGATTGCATCCCCTGAGTGAATGACTCCATAAATTCGGGTAGAAAATAAGTAGATGAACCTACACTTTGTGGATGCAAACTTCCTTCGCCTGTACCCACATTCTTTTCAGCTGTCGCTTTGGGACCTCTTCCCATCTTGTTTAAGTGTCGGGTGGTGATGGCATTTTTGTCGTCAGCGAAAGCTGCTTCTTCACCCAAAAGGTCTACGCCGAGATGCTCAAAGATCTTGGTCCAGAGCGCTCCGTGTCCTAGACCCGTGTTAACCTGAAATTGGAGAAGTGATAAAAAGGAAGTTACTACTCTTAATAAGATTAGATATAAACCAAAAACCAACCAAACTAGATAGAAAGGACAAAGATAACTAGGGAATAACTTAGACGTTACCAAACAATTGTTGGTGCAGTTCACCAAATGCTGAGCAATGAGGTACGGCCAGTTTAGCTTAATCTTCTTGACCATGGCCCATAGGATGACTAGATCCTCCTCGGTGAGTAATCCATGGTTTCCTCTTCTTGGGAGCCATATGTAGGAAAGAATGTATTGGAGTAAGCGATGATCCATCCTCATCTCACTAACCGAATACTTCCCTCCGGTAATGCGAGAAACTCGCAGCCTTTGAGCGGCAATTTCACTGGTAAAGGAACTAAGCATTTTAGGCGCATCACTCCCTCCTTTGAATAGCACTCCACTGTTATCTAAGCCCAAGATGGAACTTAGCCGATCCAAAGAGAGGGTGTAACCGAAACCTGCCAACCAAAACATCAATTGGAAATCCCCATCACCCTCATCATCATATAAACCGTCATGAATCCGAAGAGTGGCGGCCACAGCGGCCATCATGCGGGGATAATACCTACATTCACAAAATAATTCCAAACGACATGAACTCAATCACTAGGCAAACGAATAGCAAAACCACATGACAATTTTGAACCCACACACACAATTTAAGAACACGAACACAACTCGCATGAAACAAGTACTCGATAGTACCTTAGGAAAACTTAAGTCTCTATGTTCGGAAACGCAAACGTATACGCCTAGACTAGCTAGTTAACCTTACACCTACGCAAACCGGTAAAACCAAAATAGTAGAGATGAGAATTTACCGTTCTCGTGAGAACAGTAGCGGCCTTAAGCCCTGGAAGTTTATTAGCTCCCAAAACTCCGGATACTTGTTTTCCGGTAGCAACCCTTCGCTAAGAAACCTTGGTGGTAAGATGAGCATCTTAGAGTAGAAGTTTCGGTAGTCCTCCCAAACTTCCTTGATAGGGAACCATTTTCGCAATGGCAATTGCAACAATTGTGGTGGGTCTTTACGAGGAACACTCTTAAGCTTGACTGCAGGGGTTTTGCGGCGACTCATAGTTGCCAAAACCTGCAAAGACATGGAGTAAGTTAAGATAGATAGAAAGCGAAGAGTGACTAAGCTTAAGTAATGAGGACATAGGATCAAAGAAGTAAGGAGAGTAAGTAGATAGAGTACCTAGTGCTTTGGGAAACACTAAAATTGAAGAGAAGTAAAAGCTTGGAGACTTGAAGAGATGAAACCCTAGGAGAGAAAAGAGAGAAAATGGGTGTAAGAAGTGAATGAAGTGTGAAAAATGAAGGAAAGTGAGAGAGAAAACGTGTTTATAACACTCATCTGACACGAATGAATCGATTCTTGACGAATCGAGTCGATTCGCTGAGCCCTAGATTACCCAAAACGTGTAATACGAGTCGATTCGTGCCCTTGTCAAATCGATTCATGTGGAGACAGAGAGCAACCTAAGTGTTAGAACCCTACTTGAATCGATTCTGAATGTATTGGAATCGATTCGAGCACAACAAAAGTGAGAATTTGTGGAACCCAAGTGTCATGAGTCGATTCTCCACCATGTAGAATCGATTCATAACCAAACAGAATGCAACCAAGTGATAGAACCTGAGCTGAATCGATTCTGAACCTTTGCAGAGTCGATTCGAACCTGACAAAAGCCAAACCTGAAATGCCTAAGTGTTAGGAATCGATTCAGGCTTCCTGATGAATCGATTTACACTTCCACAGAAGCGTAGAAAATCAAACATATACCTGCAGAATCGATTCTCCATATTGTAGACTCAATTCTTCCCTATTCCAAATAGAGAATAGGTGAAACGCGCTTACCAGAGTCAATTCCAAAGGGTAAGAGTTGACTCAGGTTAACGTTAGGACGATCAAAGTATACACTACGATAATTAACCAATACCTTAGAGGTCGTAACTCAAGTCGAGGGTACGACAACACAATGAAGCCGAAAGGAGTGAACGAATGTTCTCTCCCACTACTATGAAACCAACCAATCGATGACTTCAATGTTCTAACGAATGTTGAGGGCAAACCACGAACACCGTAATAAACTTTAATCCAACCTACATAAGCCGAGACTAAGGTAATCTCGCCTAGTAACAAAGCAAACCCTAAGGACACCACTGTTGTGAGCCAAATGGAACAAATTAGAAAACAATCTAAATGATGAGAGTGCGCCTTGGTACTCTCTACCCTAAATTGAACAATGACGACCATCAAAAGATCAAGCAAATTAGGACAAATGTACTACGTTTGAGACTAACTAGAGATCTCTAACGTGCTACAACGCGAAACGCAACATAGGAAACTTAGGAAAAATGCGGATAAGAGGAAACGAAACGAGATCATCAACATGGTCTCATCACGATGCTCCAGAGGGTAACGTTAGGGGGATGACTTTGGAGTACGACGTAGATTGAATTTCGAGGACGAAATTCTAAATAAGGTGGGTAGAATGTAAACCCCAACCTTCTCGTGACCCAAACTACGGGAGTTATTCCGTAAATTCGCTGAGAAATTCGAACTCAGTGGATTTTTCCGAGTGAAATAGGATGCGCTGTTAGTCCCAGTTGCGCCAAAAATCGAGCCGTTAATTGAATTGACGGTACCGGCTTAGCGCCGTCGGGAATAACACGAAGCAAAAACGAGAACATAGAAATGATCACGAAAATATTTAGGATGCGAAAACGAACACCTACGTTAAACGTTCGGCCTGGAACGAACCGAACCGTGAAATTATGAAACTGCCACTCACTAGTGGCTATATAAAGGGAACACATGAGCTTTCAGCTCATTTTCTTCCTTCACCAACAATGAGAATTTCGCAGAATTGATTCAAGATTCGATTCTAAGTTAATTCTTCACTATTCATCGGCGGCTTCCGGTCACAATAACTTTTGATCCGGACCTCCGATTGACGCACCGTTCGCGGCTACGCATAGTTTATCACCTCCTCTACGCATCTAACCTAGGATTGAGGTATGGGTATCGGAATTTCCCTATTCAATTTCCCTTCCCAATTCTGCTAAGCTCAAGGTTTGCTAACCTTGTGTGATTTTCGAAAATTCAACATCATAGGTGCTGTTCTAGCTTGCTCTTGAACCATGCTTCAAGACTACAATGTCAAAACCGGTGAGATCACTCCAACCCTATGTTCATCAACTTTGCATGAACTAGTATCTTAGAGATTTTGGGTGTTTGGTGTTAAATTGTTGTTGTAGGTTGTGTATGATGCTAAGGAAGGATTGGTAGAGCTAGGAGTAGCTTGGTGAACCTCATGGAGATCATAGGTTTGATGGTGGTGCTTGGATGCTCAAAGAGCGGAGGAGCCGCATATGGTGTACTTTGAGCGTTGGAATCCAGGTACGGTTTAGGATTCGTCAAAGCATGAGTTAATCTAGCATGATAAACTAGGCTAGTGGACCTAGTGTAACCTTGAACATGTTAGAATGGGTAGAATTGTGAGCTGGGTATGCTATGTGATTACGTGCTATTTGTTGTTT
Source organism: Stylosanthes scabra (assembly GCA_036250425.1). NCBI lineage: Eukaryota > Viridiplantae > Streptophyta > Magnoliopsida > Fabales > Fabaceae > Stylosanthes > Stylosanthes scabra. The sequence goes on along the minus strand of JASCZI010272354.1, from coordinate 5,093 downwards.
GATGATGAGTAATGATGATGCATGATGATGTTATGTGATTGTGGCTTCGTGCCGAAACTGGTTTTTAAGAGAAAGCGAGGCTTCGTGCCGAGCTTGTTTTGAGAAAAATGACGGAAGGCTTATACATGAGATGGGAGACGAGATGGGAAAATGAGGTTTTGAGAAAGATGAGCCCGAGGGGCAAGTAATATTTTTGAGAAAGATGAGCCCGATGGGCGAGATGTGTTTTGAGAGAGTGGGGATGGTTTCAAAAGGTATTTTAGAAGAGGTTTTGCAAAGAAATGGTTTTAGTTTTCTAGTGATTTAAGAAGAATAGGTTTTCGGGCGAGCTTCGGCAAGCCGGAACCTTGGTTTAAATGGTTTTGAAAGTGGTTTTAAGGAAAAGGATTTGAAATACGTTGTGTGACTTGAAAACGTTTTGAAAATGGTTGTAAGTGGCCTAGGGAGCAAAAGGTTTGAGAGTTTTAAACTTGTCAATTCTGCAGAAGTGCAGTAAAGCTCCAGGGAATCGATTCTATCTGCAACAGAGTCGATTCTCTGAGCCATTTTCTAAGAAAAATGGGATTTCGAGAGCAAATAATCAATTCGCATGACTTGAGAATCAATTCAGAAAATCACAGAGGCCAATTTATCATTGTATGAATCGATTCTAGCTCTACAGAGTCGATTCTGATGATGATCTTTTTCTTGGAAAAGTTTTCTAAGTGTTTCGAGTCGATTCGAGGGGTTCTAGAATCGATTCATGTTTGGACAGGAACGAAACAGATTTGAAAAGGTTGCAGGGAATCGATTTGGATGTCCTTCGAGTCGATTTTGTTTTAGAAATGGTTTAAAAAGGGACCCGTGAATCGATTCGGGGTGAGCCAGAGTCGATTCACTAGTGTCTAGAATTGGTTTTTGAAGTGCAAAACCTACTTGGAGTCGATTCTTCCTCTTCAGAATCAATTCCAAGAGTCAAGAACTTGGTTTTAGAAAAGAAATGAATGAGAAAGAAAGAAATCCCACAAGTAAAAAGAGAAAGGAGCTACATCTCATGTATAGTGCCTTATCCCCTCAATAGGAGGAAAAGTGTCACCCGAGATGACATTACGTGAGCCGAAGTGACAAGTGGGGGCCTGCGGGCTGACGACCCGGCTTGCGGCAATAGCGGACTACCAGCGTAGTGCGTGCCATGGGAGGTTAATAGGGCTAACGTCCCGGCGTACTTATAGAGAAATTGAACCCCCAGATATATATGAGAAAGAAAGAACGTAAACGTTCGGGGCAATGAGCGAGTTGTCCTCGGGGAAGTGCGTACGGTAGTGATCCAGGATATATACTGGATCGGTCGGGTTGGCTAATGGAACCGACCAGGTGAGCTCATCATAGCCGTAGGGCCAGGCATGCATCACGTGCATTTGTTTGACATTGTTTAGGTGTGCCTACTTGCTAATTTAAATGGTAATTGTTTTATGAATGACTTGCTTGTTTGTATGCTTTGCTTGTGTGTGCTTGTGTTGTGGGTCTTGGGAGAGAATAAGATGATAAAGGAATAATACGGAAAAGAAAAAAATAGATGTAGGTGTTTAGAAAGAGAGAATGAATGAACACTAGCTAAGGGATCCAAGTAGTATCTAAGAGAGAGTTGTATGCCGCGCTTCGAGGTTAATCTTGAGAAAACTCGAGTGACGAGTAGGATTGCCTCGTGTGATCTTGCTAGCTTACCTTATGTATTTTCGGAGCCTTTTTCGTACTGAGAATCCAGTGGTTAGTATTCTCACCCCGTATTGTTCAACTGTTTTTCAGACTGCAGGTTCACAATCTGGAAGATAAGTGAAGCGACGGTGCATTTCAGGGTCGTAGGAGTTCTCCGCTGCGTTGTTATGAGTCGTGGTTAAGTTTGGAGAATTAGGGTATTTATTGTGTAGAGTCATATGTAAGCATGTATGTAAAGCCTAAGCTTCACAGGCTAGTAGTTTATTATTGGACCACTTGTATCAGATATTTTATATATGTATAAAAGGGTTTTTGGTGTACATGTGTATGGCTCTATTTTCGTATAATCTGATAGTTAAGTTATGTGGTTTCAAATATCCTGTATCTACGGGAAAGCAAGAAGTGTCGGTCGTAGCAACCTAGCATTGAAAAAACGTGTCCGCGGCATGGTTTGTCGGTATTGGGGTGTTACCTACCCACCCTGGAGGAGCCTTCCCCCGCCATTCGATAAGTTGGGCGTTTCCTTGGCAGGAGAATTGCTATGGCTATGTTTTCTACTGGGGCAGCTGGTGCTTGAAACTAGGGCTGCACTGCTCCTTGAGACCTTAATGATGCGAGCCTTGGTGAGGCTTGCGTAGGAGGTCTATACACTTTTGTCTTCCCTTTGGCCAGAGGGTTTGACCTTGTGCGTGCCATCTGTAAAAATTGCAAACACCACACACCTGAGAAAATAAAGTTCTCTTACAGGTTTTCTTTTAATATGCAATCTCAACTTGGTAGTAATGTATAAAAGAAGTGAGAACCTAGTTTAGTTGCATATTAGTACAGTTATTCCGAAGTTATGGTTAAAAACCCATAAAAATCAATGCATAGAGATGTACTTTGATGCATGAGCATCATTGTAGATATCTTCTCCTAATTCATGTTGTATTCTTCATATAATTAACTTAGAATCGTAATAAAATTGGTAAAAATGATAGAACATGTTAGTAGACGTTTAATTATGAGAAAACATTAGTACTTTGAGTATTTTATCGTTAAATTACAGGAAAAATGGATAAAGGAAGCTTGCGGAGTAAGAAACGGAGTTTTGGAGCAATTCTGACCAAGAGCCCCACGCCTAGGCGTGGAACTCAACGCCTAGGCGTTCAAAGCTAGAGCTGAGGCCAAGACAACCCACGCCTAGGCATGGCCGCCAAAGTCTAGGCGTGGCCAAGCAAGAACCAAGACTCCAGGATCAGTCAAGCCAACGCCTAGGCGTGGAAGCCAAAGTCTAGGCGTGGCCAAGCACTTCCCAAGCCCAAGTCTAGGTGCCACACCAACGCCTAGGCATCCATTGAGCATCCAAGACCCACGCCTAGGCGCCAGAGCCAAAGTCTAGCCGTGGAGCACTCTGTTCTGGGCAGAATTGGACATTTCATTTCTAATGCATTTGTATTTCATTTATCCCTTTTGTAAACCAATAAATAGATGGAAAACTTCACATTAGACATATAATATTCTTTTTTTTTGAGGATTCATTCATCACACTTAGACACAGAAACTTTTATCATTCATTGAGTTTTAGAAGAGAATTCACCTCTTAGTTTTCTCTTAGTTTTTACTTATAGTTTTCTTTGAAGTTTTCCATCAATTCTTGTAACTTTCACTTTTCAATTAGTAAAGAGGCAATTCAGATCTACCTTCTTTTCTCTCAAGATTCTATCTTTTCCATGCTTTCTTTGAAGTTCTTTGAATGTTCATGCATTCAAGAACAACTTTCATACATTTCTTGAAGTCATTCATCATCATGAGTGGCTAAACTCACTTGAAGATTAAGGAGGAGGAGCTCTATTCTATCAAGCCAATGGATTAATTCAATAATATATTCAAATCTGCAAGTTCTACTATTATTCAAAGGATTTTTCTTGTTCATCAATTCAAGGATCAAGATAACCAAGATGTATAATTGGTTCTTACTTTGGTTTAGTTTCTATACCGGTTCATGAGATTAAACATATTATTTGATGGTTTATGCATTGTCTTTGTTGATGTTTGATTGAATAAGTGACATGAAATTTGGTCTTGCATTGATCTTGATAGCATAAACTAGTTCAAGAATGATCTTTCATGTGCGTTCTTTGCATTAGAA